>CAWUER010000423.1:0-28189 GCA_963921195.1 Pegoplata infirma | reverse complement strand
TATGAGCTCAGACTTTTAAAATTCAAAATGGCGGATCCAATATGGCGACACATTTAAATTTAAGATTTTTTATTTGTCAAAAGCTTCTATTTTAATGGGTTTTCGGATAATAAAACTTATTTTGGAATTATAGATTTGAAATTCAAAATGGCGGATCCAATATGGCGGATATGCTTTTGTAATTCTTAGCTAATTGTACATAAGTTAATCATTTTCGACGTATTAATGGTCGGTAATTACGAACATGAGCTCCGATTTTTAAAATTTAAAATGGAGGATCCAATATGGCGACAAATAAAATATTAAGTTTTTTTCTATGTTGTCGGATTTTTATGGTTTTTCGGATGCCGAATCTGATTTTAGAATCAAATATTCAAAATAGCGGACAAGATATTTAAATTATAGATTTATGTTTTAAAATATCACTAGGAAATGATTGCGCAACACGAATACAAACTCAAATTTTTGGAAATCAAAATGACGGATCCAAAATTTCGGACACAGCTTTTTAAAAATGTACAATGTTTACATTCTTAAGTTCCCTCTTTTGCTTTTATCGGAAGATTTTAATAAAATATTTCTCTTTTAAATGCGTCAAAATGTTCATATATTCATATATTCACATTTATGATAGAACTTTTTGATTTCCAATTAGCATTTGCCATCCTTAATGTACAAATAATGCTACTAGTTTAAAATTTCATAAAAAATATTTAAAAAGCTATCGCCAAAATATGCTCGCTTATGCGTTCCCAGCTTTAATGTTTAGCACTAGAAATGGACGCTGGTCACGTAAATTACGCGTGATTCAAATTTTTTGTTCGTGAGTGATAAGTAAGTGAACCATTTTTTGTGTGAGTGATTCGTAGTGAGTGTAATTTTGCTGTGTGAGTCAAAATTATTTAATTGTATTGATTCAGTTTTTACCATTTTTTGCACTGAAAAAAAAGACATAACTAAAATTAAGGAAAAAATGTCTTTGAAAATTTATCATGAATTTTCCTTAAATTTAGTAAAATTTAACTAAAAAATGAGAAATTTTCCTAACTATGAGGAAAAAAATTTAGTTCATTTACTTATAAGTAGTTCAAACTTTTCTTTAAATGGAATTTTTAAATATTAGGAAAAAAATTCTTACTGCCAAAGAAATTTTCCACAAATCAAAGAAACGTATCTTTATTTTTAAGACATATTTCTTAAAAAACAATTTAGTTCAAGTTTAGTTAAAATTTACTAAAAAAAACATCATCGTATTTCTCTTCTTTGAATTGAGGAAGTGTATTTCTTAGAATTTAGTTAATAACTTCTGAAAATTTAGTAAATAACTTCTTAAAATTTAGTTAAAAATTCAAAATGGCGATATCTTGAAAACTAAGCGAGATAGAGCGAAACGGACCAAATTTTCAAAAGAAAGACAACAAAGAAAAATATGGAATAGCCTAGCTCTGCATATCTGTCGGGGTCTCAAGACCCTAAATTTAGATCTAAAATTTGAAATTCCCGAGATTTTATATATGTACATATCTCGGTAAATATTGCCAACACGAGAAAAGGTCCAACGGCGTTTTTGTAGCTCTTGACTCGTAGAACACTTCCGCAAAATACCCGAAAGCCCTCCGATTAATAGTTTTTGAGATATCCAGTTTTTAAGATTCTCAAGACCCTTTCAGACCCCTTATTACCGTATCTCAAAAACTAAGCAAGTTAGAGCGAAACGGACACAAGTTTTGGTTCAAAATCTATAGGGACCCTTAAAGGACCCAACGGGGTCTCGAGGTAAATGGGGTCCGAACCCATGGGTCCAGGGTCTAGATCCAATCTATTTCTAAAATGTGAAGTATAATTTTTCTCATTTTCTAGTTAAAATTGGCTTAAAATTAAGTAACTTTGTTTTCCTTATTTTTGGGAAAATTATGAACTTAAACCAAGAAAAAAAATCTTTGGAGCCAAATCATTCCCTCTTTTTCTCAAAATTTAGTTAATTTTCCCAGATTTTAGTTCACTTTTTTTTTGAGTGTGTGTCTTAAAAGTTTAGCGTGAGTTACGCGTGAGCGTGAGTCACACGTGAGTGGTGTTTTGTTTACTCACGTAAATACTTAGTGTGAGTGTGAGAAAAAACGATTGAGTAAATTATGTTTTTTTGCGTCCAGTCTCCAGTTACCACGCCAATGTTGTCAAAGTGAATTTTTTTTTTATTACAAATCAATGGAAACAAAAATATCCAAAAACAAGTAAAAAAGTTAAATTCGGCCTTGCCGAATGTAGTGATACCCTCCACAATTTTAAAAAAGATTATTGCAAAAAACTTTATTTAAAAGGAAATAACTTTAAAAAAAAAAATTCCGCGAAAAAAAATTTTGGAAAAAATCCGCGATTTTTTTCTTTTTTTGTCAAAAAATATGTTCTTACTTGTTTAAATACCATATGGTGTTCAATTATGTTCACATATGTCAACCAGAAGCCGAATTAAAACATTTTGTATTTTTAGGTTATGTTGAATGTACTGACATTTTTGAGGTGTGTTTACATTATCGTTCATAACTTTTGAACCGCTGAACCGATATCGCTCAAATGCAATACCAAACTTCTCGGGAGAACTTCCAATAAATATGTTAAGTTTCAGCCATCTCCGTGTGATATTTTTGTCGTGATCACCATTTCCACAGACAGACAGACCGACCGATATCGCTAGAATGTCTTAAAATCGATCGGGCATCATGAATATATATACTTTATGGGGTCCCAGACCGATATTTCGATAAGTTACAAACTTAATGACAAACTTATATATACCCTCTATCACTAATAGAAGATCTGAATAGAATACATTGTCCAGCGATAGATCGACTTTTTTGGACTTTGGTGTTGAAAAAAGGATAGCTAAATGACAAATATAAGATAGATCAAATAGGTCAATGTTTGGGATTGGAACCCATTTTCCGGAAAACATTGTTGTAGGGCAATGGTTCTCAAATGGTAGGTCGCGACCCCCTAGGGGGTCGCGAACAAAAAATTATTGTTGTATTATAAAAATATACAAATACTTTTATTAAAGAAATGTAATTTTTCCATCACTTAAGGTCCCTCCGTAATCACTGTGCAGTTTTTAATTTCCCGGGATGCCCAACACTGATTTGTAAAGTTTTTTGGTTGAATCTGGGATCTGACAGTTCGTTTTCTATTAACTTTTCGATGCTGATTCTGAATCTGGGTTCCAAATTTTTCTAGTACCTTAGGTTTTTGAGAAAATTAAAGACAAAGTTCCCAGAAACGTATTTTTGTGCACTTTTAAGAGCTTTGTTTGTGAAATTTTTTGGATGCGTCTGGAATCTGACCACTTTTTTCGATTTACTTTTTAATGCTGATTCCGAAACTGGATCCAAAGAACGGATCTATATTCGTGATCGAATAAAATTTCGATCATTACCAAACATTGTTACATAATTTTGGAAAAAGAACTGTCATTACTGCAAATTGGACTTAAAACACTTTCTTGGTAAATATTTCTTCATTTCTGATCAGAATAAAAAATTTATGAAGATAGTAAGCTGCGATAGTAGTTCGGCACCTGGTTTCCAATTTTTTAGGAAATTGAGGTCAAAGTTTACAAAAATTGTGTTTTTTTTATTTTTTAGAAGCTTTTTATGTGAAATTTTTGGTATGCGTCTGGAATCTGACCACACGGTTTCGATTATTCTTTCAATGCTGCTTATGAATTTGTTTTCATTATTTTTCCATTACTTCAGGTTTTTGAAAAAAACTGAGGGCAAAGTTCACGTTAATAATTTATTTTTTTTTTCATGTTGGGGGGTCGCGAAAATTTTTAAATATTGAAAAGGGGTCGCCAAGAAAAAGTTAGTGAGAAGCTCTGTTGTAGGGTATCATATAATTTTCTTTTTTGTTTTTATCGTTTTTTTAATTTTAAAAATCCAAAACTTTGGCTTCAAATTTGTACTACACACTCGAAAAAAAAGTTGTCAAATTACTAGAAAAAGTCTCGTAATCCCATTTTACCAATATTTGACAGTTTTCTTTGTTTTTTAACAAAAAATGTTCAATCGAAATTTAGATTTTTTTTTTGTAATTTTACATTTTTTTTTTTTTTTTTAATTTTACAAAAAATTTTTATTGCGCCAAAAAAGTTGTAAATTTACAATTTTATTAGTAAAAAGCTTGTAAAATTACAAAAAGCCGTAATTTTTACTAGGAATTCCGCAAAATATGAGGTTGCAAAAAATCTAAAAAAGTCAAGAAACCTCCTTGTAAGTTTTATCGCGTAAAAAAATTGTAAATTTACAATTTTATTGGTAAAAAGGTTGTAAAATTACAAAGAATTCTTGTCAAATAGGAGGAAGCAAAAAATAAAAATAAAAAGTTTTTCTTGTCATTTTACAAGTTTTTTTGAGTGCATAATTTTAAGGTCTAGTAATATAAAATTTGCTCGAACCCTTGGGAAAATCAAAAATCGACACTTCAAAATTTTTTTTAAATTTCTGAATTTTTTATTTGTTCCTCACACTTTAAAAAGATTTGTTAGCCACAAAAATATTTTATAAAATACTTTCGTCACTCAAAAAAATATTTACACTCAAAAAAAAAATTACACTCAAAAAAGTAGTATTTTTTTTACAAAAATTGTTAAAAACAAGCATTTTTTCGCAAAATAAAATATTTCTAATCAAATTATAATCTAAATAAAGTATTTTTTAGCGTTAGAAAATTACCTATTACTTTTAAATAATAATTATGAATTATTTAAATTTAAATAATTTCAAAAATTGAACAGTTCATTCGAATAAGGACGAATAGACCACTTTTTCGCAAACACGTTTTTTTGCATAAATGCATTTTATTAGCAGAGCCCTACAATCCTATGCAGAAATTTTGGGGAAATTTTGACTTTTAAGGCTAAAAAAATTACTTTGAAAGTGCAAAAAAATATTTTTATATTTTTGTTTAAATTGGGAGTGAACTAACTCACAATTTTGAATAAATCAACACAAAAACATACAAAAATTTAACTTTCGGTAACAATGTGTTAAAATAACATTACGAGGAACAAACCACACTTATTATATTGCCAAAAAATGTTACCGTTCTTGAGTTATAAGACTTTAAAGTGTGGAAAGCAAAAAGAGCGAATATACATTAGACCGGGTCGAAAAAAAAAAGTTCCCATTGTGCGGGCTTAATTTTAAAGCTTACCTCGAAAAAGTTCCATAGCCAAAATATAAGATTTTTAGGTCGCGATTTGGTACCGCCGAAATCGTTATTTGTTCATAACTTTTTCATTTGATGTCCGATTGTTTTAAAAAAAAATTTGTTTGAAAGTCCTCCGCGAGTACTAAATTTGACCCATATCTGGTTTTGACCTCTGAGCTCATCTTCGTGTCATGAGTGTTAGTTTCTCAGCTTTCTACCCACCTAAATGATTTTTATTTTTCCATTAAATTATAGCATTAAAAAATTCATGAAATTCTTCCCTTAGAAGTACCCTCTTAAATTAATTAACAAAAAAGTTACATTCAATTTTAAATTTCCATAGAAAAAGATTTAAAACACTTGTTCGTATGTATTTAAATACAAACTAAAAAAATTAAATATAGTTTAAAGCAGACAAGGGAAAAGTGTAAAACTTAAAACTCTTCAATGAAAAAAAACCAAAAGTATTTTTTTCAAAAAAATTTAATTCAATTTTTAAATAAATTTCCTACAATTTTAAAATAAAACTCGGTACCGAGTTTTAAAAATAAAACTCCGAAATAAAAAGAGTTTTATTTTCATACAATTAATTTTATTTTAAGTAAACAAAAAATGTTTTTGGTTTTTAACATTTTTATGTAAAATAGTTGATAATATGATAAAATATGACCTCACGAAATAGTAAAATTAGTTAAGATTAAATTCATCTTATTTAAATTTATTAATACACCTAATAGAACTCTTAATTGTGAAAAAAACTTTCCATTAACGAAATATTGGACTAAAAAAGTGCTCTCTTAATATTTTGTTGGTTTTTTTGCATAAAAAATATTTTTGCAAAAATCGCGTATAAACTTAAAAAATAAACACTCTGCAAAATTAAAAGTATGAACTAAATAGATTTTGTCCTCCTAATTTCAAATCTGCTTTAAATATTTCTAGCGTTTACCGTTATTAAGATATTCGCGTTTGAAGATTCGAATAACCGCTAATTTAAAACTTTCTGTAGTTCCACACTAACTTATTCGAAAATTGAAACCAGATAATTTTATGGGTAAATAGACCTCGTGAAACCAGATTATTTCGATCCATTTTCGAAATATTCGAGACTGGAAATAAATACTGTAAACAAATTTAAGCATCAATGACCACTAGTGAGAAAAGTAATGGGTACAGACGCACTGTGTCTTTAATATCTAAGAACTCGCTAATCTTGAGCAAAAGGTTCAGCATGAAAAACCAATAAAACGAAAATTTAAATAATATTCTTTTTATTAAGGGGGGTTTAAAAAAAAATAAACTGCCTTCATGTGATTTTTTAAGCAGCTATAAAAAATAAATACGCAATATTTTTTAATTCTGTTTTCTGATTTGAAAAATAATTTATTGTATTATTTTTAAAATTTCATAACACAAAATTTGATGAACTGAAATTTCCATTTAATTGTAGAATGTTTTTTTAAAGGAAAAAATCGGCTGTAGTTGTACAGCTAAAAGTACTAGACCGATTTTGATTAAATATTTTTGATTTGTAGATTATTAAGTTTTCTAGTACTTATCGTGGCCCCTGTTTTAGAAATTTTTACCTAATTTTGTTTTTTTGAAAGAAGAAAAGTAAATTTTTATTTTTTTAACTTTATATTAGAATAATTTCAACAAAAATCAATATTTTTCAAAAAATGGCCACGGTAAGTACTAGAGAATTTAATAGTCTACAAATCCAAAAAAAAAAAAAATAATCAAAATCGGTTCAGTAGTTTTTGCTGTGCAACTGCAGGCGATTTAAATAAGAATAAGAATTGAGTGGCAACCCTGGAAACTCTTGTTGACCAAATTTTGTGTAATAAAATTTTAAAAATATTACAATAATTCATCTTGCAAATAAAAAAAAAAAAACGGAATTAAAAAATATTTCGTATTGATATTTTTATAGCTGTTTAAAAATTGCTCACGTAAAGACTATTTTTTCCTTTATACCCCCCTTAAACCTAATGAAAATATTTAAGATGAGATAAATTAGTTTTATCTAAACTCTACTATACATATATTCATATTATTTTCAAAAATAATACCAAAATAAATTTCTTTTTATTTTTAAGGTAAAATAAAACTCTTTTTTTTGAGAGAGTTTTATTTTTGAAATTATAAAACTCCTAAATTTTTAAGAGTTTTATTTTTTGAAATTATAAAACACCAACATTTTTAAGAGTTTTATTTCAAAACAATTTTTTTTAAAACGATCGGACATCAACTGACAAAGCTATGAACAAAAAACGATTTCGGCGGTACCAAATCGCGACCTAAAAATCTAATATTTTGGCTATGGAACTTTTTCGAGGTAAGCTTTAAAATTAAGCCCGCACAATGGGAACTTTTTTTTTCTCCTTTATGGTCGACCCAGTCTAATATACATCCTTAACAAAATATTATATAAAAATTATTTAGCTGCGAGTTTAAAATTGATATTAACTAAAATTTGAAATTGTACACTAAAAAAAAACAATCTTAGCACATACAAACAAATTAACCAGATTTGCGAAAAAAAATCTTCAGTGTTACCTACGCGGTAAAATTAAGATCAAATAACCACGAATACATGGTCTAAGCATACCCAGTCAGAAAAATACAATCGCAAAAGCGTTGTGAAAGCGTTGTGGACGGTTGTACGAGCGTTCTGTATACCAACTTCAAAGCGCCTTCAGATGATCCGAATGATAACATCGATCTACGCTAGGTTTAAAGCGTTTTAAAAGCGATGTTAAAAAGTGCTTTGAGAACGTTTTTTTAAAGTCATCAAAGCGCTTTAAAAACCCAAAGTAAAGAATTTATGTTTTAGTTCGGTTATAATAATTTGTTTGATACAAAGTGAAATCCAAAAAAAAAAAATTTTTTTTACTCCAAGAAACTTAGAAAATTTTTCAAATAAATTTTCGAAACTTAGAAAATTAAAAAAAAAAAATTCTAAAAACATTTTTGATGAGTTTTTTTACTTAAAAAACAAAAAAAAAAAGTTACAAAAAATTGTTATTCAAAAATATTTTCGGAACTTAGAAGTTTTTTTTTCAAAAAAAAGATCTAAAGAACTCTTAAAACGCTTTTCGAATACGCTCGTAAAGCGTTCCAAAAATACGTTTTCAGATTGTTTTTTTTTTTGTTATAGAGCTTTCAGAACGCTTTTTTTTTAGAACCGTCGTCAATTTCTGCTTGGGTATTTTAACCGTCTTTTGAATTATTTTATTTCGGAAATCAAATCTTTAAACATATTTTATAGTTACTTTCCTTCGATACCCTACCTACAAATATTTGGTAATGTTGTTTTGATATAAAGTATGTAAATATCCTTTTATGTTACGTCGTAATATGCAGTCAAGGGTTGATATTATAATTCCTAAAAATGTATTAAGTGTCATAAAGTATTACTACTGCATCAAATGGCAGGAATATTAAAAAAAAATTAACAAAAAAAAAATTTTTGCATGTCCTTGCAATCCTTAAAAAGTGTATCCTTGAAGTCCTTAAAGTGTTACAAACAAATACCAACCATAGTTCGTCAAGTTTTGCAAGTCTCATGAAAATGTAGTCAGAATCTGCTGCAAAATAACACATTTTTATTCAAATTTCAAACCATTTTTTTGGATATTCGCCCTTTTTCCATTTAAGCAAAAATTGAAGTCCAATTTTTGGCAAGTTCTCTTTTGAATACCTTACTAAAATTTTTTATATAGGTAGATGTGACTTAACTCTTTAAGCTAATAATAAAGTTGACAAAAATATTATTTTTTAACCGTTTCCAGCGTTTTTATTGTCACCTGTAAAATTCTACAAATGGTCTATTTGTCTTTATTCGCATGAACTGTTCAATTATTTAAATATTTAATTCAAAAACTCAGCTACTATAATTTAATATTTGCAGGAAAACCAAATGTTATCTAAATTAGAAAAAAAATCTTGAATAAAAAATTAATTTTAAACAAAATAACAATTTGGACAAATTAACAAACTTCTTCTTTGGAAAACTTTATTTTTCCTTTGAAAAAAAAAACTAAAAATATTTTCTTAAACAACATCTTGGACAGTTAACTTTATACAAGATGAAGTAAGAAAAGAAAATTAATAAAAAAAAAAAGTAAAAGAGTAAACTGAATTCAAAGCAGCAGTTAGTAGTTAGTTTTGTATTGTACTTGGTAAAACGCATGCAATTTTAATTGTAAATTTAATTAAGAATTCCAAAAATTCCTTTGATGCCAAGCAAAGATACAAAACATACACACACTCTCTGATGATCCTGTTTGTTATTGTTATAAACAAAATAAATGTTGACTGGTTTTTGAACATGTTTATGGTTTTAGGATAGAATTGGACGCGTGAGTGACTTCTGACTTAAACTCACTCAGGCTCACGACAGGAAATTTGCAATCACGAACTTTCACTCACAAGCATATTTATTCTACTGACTCACATTCACTCACGACCAAGTGAGTAAATTTATGTACAACCCACACTCACGTAAACTCACTTCACTCACACTCACGTTGATTTACACTCGAAAATTTCTTACACTCAAAATAAAAACTTTTAAAATTACAAGAAAAGTTTGTAACTATTTTTTCTGCTACCTCCTTTTTGACAAGAACTCCTTGTTATTTTACAAGCTTTTTACCAGAAATTTGGTAATTTTACAAGCTTTTTTACCAATAAAATTGTAAATTTACAATTTTTTTGACGCGATACAATTTACAAAGAGGTTTCGTAACTTTACTAAATTTTTTGCTACCTCCTATTTTGCGAAAATTTCTAGTAAAAATTACGAACTTTTTTATAATTTTACAAGAAGTTTACCAATAAAATTGTAAATTTATAACCTTTTTGGCGAAATAAAACTTACAAGGAATTCTCGTAAATATACTAAATTTTTTTGTAAAAAACCTTGAAAGTTTGTAAAATTACAAGAAAAACTGTAAAATTACAAAAAAAAATTAAATCTCGATCGAAAATTATTTGTTTAAAAATAAGAAAACTGTCACATATTGGTAAAATGGGATTACGAGACTTTTTCTAGTAATTCGACAAGGTTTTTTTTAGTGTATTTATACACCCAAAAAAAAAAGTTTGTAAAATGACATAAAATCCCCGTGATTTTACGGGGCAGGTTTTGTAAAATATGTACTAGCAAGAATCCCCGTAAAGTTACGGGGATAATTTGTAAATTGATTTAACAAAAGAAAATGTAAATTTACAATTTTTTTTGTAAAATATCATCTTCGAGGTGAACATTTTTTTGTAAATTTGCAAAAAATTTGGTAAATTTACAAAACAAAATTGTAAACTTACAGAAAAAGGTTGTTTTTTTACAAGGAAAAATAGAAAATGAAAAAAATAAATTGTAGATTAACAAATTATTTGTTTAAACTACTGTTTTTTATGCAAAAAACTTGTATATTTACAATAAAAAGTGGTAAATTTACAATTTTTATTGTATATGTACCATTTTTCCTTATTTGTTTGCCTTAAAAACAGTAGTTTAACCATACAATTTGTAAATTTACAATATTGTTTTTGTATTTTCTATTTCATTTTTGTAAAATTACAACTTTTTTCGTAAGTATACAATTTTGTTTTTTAAATTTTCATATTTGTTTTGTAAATTTACAAAAAAATTGGTTTATTTACATATTGGTTTTGTAAATTTAAAGGTTTTTTCCATTGGTGCATCTTATTTTTCCTTCTTCGGCAGCTGGAGTACCACTTCAACAACCTGAAAAGATTTTTTTTCACTTGAGCACTTTTAACAAACTTTTTAATGTATAACACTGCACTTTTTTATTTTTTTTTCGACATTTCGTTTTTCTTAAGTAGAACATATGAGAATTGCGAAGGAGGCTACACAAGAAATTTCTTATATTTTCAGGAAAAAATAGTCAAAAAATAACAATTTTTTTTTGAATTTTTAATTATTTTTACAAGTATTTTTAAAAAATCGGAAAAAAAATTTTTGGATATTGTAGATTGGATGTTTAAGCACCAGTTAAAATAAGAAAAATTTGATTTTTCATAATTGGCAGCTTTCTATTTACATTTTAGGTACCAAATTTAAAAAAAAAAAATTAACAAAAAAATATGGTAAAATCACCAAAAAAAATGGTAAAAATACAAAAAAAAACTAGAACAATTATATAGTAGAAACACACAAAAATTGTGGTATTTTACTTAACGCAAATTACCAAAAAAAAATGGTGTAAAAATTATTTATAAAAAATTATTTTTAACTAAATTTTTTACTCCAAAACGTAAAAAAAAAAAAATCTGAACTTAGAAAATTTTTGCGTGTCCTATTGTTGAATAATTATTTTTTTTTTTTGTAAAACAACATTAATTCTAGTAATAAAATAAGTTTTGCAAAATTATATTGGAATTTTGTACTTTTCAATAAATACCTTTCAAACTGAAAACCTTGTAAACGATCTTAAAAAAAAAATGTTTGTAATAAAAAATTTTTTTGGTAAAAAGACTAAATAACATCAAGTAAAATTATGTTGTACAATTACAGTTTTCTTGTGTAAAAAAACTAAACACCTTGTAATACTTTTTTAATTTGTAAAATAATTCACTTTTTTGTAAATTTATCTAAAAAATTTTTAAAATAAATTTACCAACATATAATAGTAAAATTACAAAGCAAACTGTAGTTTTCGTTTTATTAAATATACAACAATTTTTGTAAAAAGACAAAAATATTAGTAAAATAGAATTACAAGACCTTTTACTTGTAATTTGACAAACTTTTTTTTTTGAGTGTACCAAGGTTGGCAATCGAAACGAATAAAGGTATCGATATCGGTATTGGTATCGTTTTTTTATTTATTTCGGTATCGGTTACGGTATTTGAGTTGAATCGGTTACGGTATTACAGATACCGAAACGTCAATACCGGTACGTACCGGTATTATCCAAAAAATGCTAAAAATATTAAAATATAAAAAAACGAAGTAAAAAGCTTTAAAAAAAATTTTTAAAAACAAGTAGAAAAGTTAAATTCGACTTGGACGAATCCGTCAATACCCTCCACAATGCCCTTCTAAAGTGATAGTTAATTTTCTAACGTGAATCAAATTAACAATTTTGATTAGAAATATTTTATTTTGAGTAAAAAACTTTTTTTAGTCATTTAAAAAAAAAATGACAACATTATGATAAATTTTTTTTCGAGTGTAAGTTTTTTTTATTTTAGTATAAAAATTTTTGTGACAAGAATACTTTGTAAAATATTTTCGTGACTCATCAATTTTTTTAAAGCTGGTTTAACGGTTTTTTCAACAATTGAATTTAAGGTGAAACCAATCTGAAATTCACGGTTTTCTTAATAAATTTTGAACCACTGGACCGATTTGGTGAAATTCAATACGAACCAGGCCAGGGGAACGGCAAATATATATGCCAAGCTTCAGCATCCTCAGGATTGCCTTTCGAAAGTTAGCGTGTTTTTTTTATCTCGAAAATACACGAAAAACCGTTGCCGAAATTCAGTCTTTTGCTCATAACTTTTGAAGCACTGAACCGCTTTTGCTGGACATTTTCCTATGTATTTAGTACCGATTTTTACCTTTCTGGCCGTATCGATTTTTACCTTTCTGTTTTGTTTGAGCTGAAAAGGGTCCAATAAGTTTCGATTGGGTGTCAAAATGACTCCGTAAAATTTATTTTCCTCCCGCATCGCGGCTAAAGTAAAACCCCAACAAATTACATATTTCATCTTATTTCTAGGCAACTAAGTTTTTTTTTGTTGCCGTTATCTATTTTTAAAAATAGGTAGTATTCCCTGTTTAGACAAGGTGGAAAACCTCCTGCTAGTATTCCAAATGCCTTCCCCGAAGTCCTGTAAATATCAAAAAAATCCTTGGACACCCACATCACGGATTAAATAAAAATCCCCAAACTATACCATACAAAAGGGGTCCAGAAAGTTTCTATTGGGAGTCAAAATTAATCCATAAAAATTTCGTGAAAATCAATAATTTCTTTTGCTCTCGCATTTCGGTTGAAGTATGGCTTTTTGACATTTTTATTTAATTTACGATGATTTTTTTGATTTTTATGAGACTTCGGTGAGGCATTTGGAGTACGATTTTTCATTTACAAAAACCAAAAAATTTACAAACTTTCTATTAATTTTTTTTTTTTTGTAAAAAAACATGGTTTTTAAGAAAAACCGTTTCAATACCGGTACGTAACGATACCAAAGGAAAAGGTTTTTGGATACCGGTATCCGATACCAAAACTCAGTTTCGGTATTGGTATTGGTACCGGTATTCAATTTAAAGGGTTTTGAAACGGATAACGGTATTGAAAAGGTATCGATTGCCAACATTGATTTATACATAAAAGAAACCGAAAAGTAAAATTAAAAAAAAAAAATTTATACGAAAGAAAATTTGAACGGAAAATAAATCAGGTAAAGTCACAAAAAAAAAATCTACTCACGCCCACTTACTCAAAAATCGTAGTCACGTACACTCAATCATTTTTTTCCACTCTCTCACAATCACACGTGAATCACTCGAATCACGCTCTAATCTCCTCATGTGCCCATCTCTAGTTTAGGATTTAGTATGCAAAAATAAAAGTATGTAGTTGGGGCTACACGAAGGAGTATTTGACTACCACCACCATCCTTTTGAATTTTGTGCGTTGGTATTTCCTGTAGTAGTTAGTAGAAATGTTTTTGAAACCAATTGGCTCTGCTGACAAAACAAATAGAAAATTTTGTTGTTTTGTTTTCATTTCGGAGCCAGGCCTTTTTTTTCAAACATTCTGTGTTGAATTTAATTTAAAATTAAATTTTGTTAAGGCCATTGGCAACATTTGTTTAATTGATTTTTTTTTATCCAGTTTTTATCTTGATATTGTTTGATTTTGTTTTAAATACAACAATTTTTGGAAAATATGGTACAATTTTAAAATGCATTAGGATTTCATACAGGCTGTGATGATCAAAATAATAGCACGATGCTTTGAAAGATGATTTTTTATGCTTTTCCAGAATTTCTACAAGCTTTTTACCAATAATTTTGTAATTTTACAAGCTTTTTACCAATAAAGTTGTAAGTTTACAACTTTTTTGACGCGATAAGACTTACAAGTAGGTTTCGTGACTTTACTAGATTTTTTATCTTTCGAGAATTTATAGTAAAATTACGAGCTTTTTTTGTAATTTTACAAACTTTTTACCAATAAAATTGTAAATTTACATTTTTTGTCGCAATAAAACTTACAAGGTATTCTCGTGAATTTACTAGAGTTTTTTTTGTAAAATTTTCCTGGAAATTTTTAAAATTATAAAAAAATTGTAAAATTACAAAAAAAGAATGTAAAATTACAAAAAAATTTAATTTCGATCGACAAATTTTTGCTAAAAAACAAGGAAAACTGTCAAATATTGGTCAAATGATATTACGATACTTTTTCTAGTAATTTGACAAGGTTTTTTTTTGAGTGTACTGCAAAATAAATTTTCTCCAAATCTAACAAACATGTCTTTATTGTTTTAGATATATATAAGGCATTCCACACCAAATGTCCCGCTACAGAAAAACATGTGTCCCGTAAATTTATGAATAGGTTGTTTGGATAGCCCTATATGGAACTAAGAAAATTGCGTTTTTGGTTTTTCTAATTTTCAAAAACTGGGCTTAGAAGGCGTGGTCAAATATTGGAAAAATGGTCAAATTTGTGGCGAGTTGTCTTGAATAAATATTTATCACATAAAAACAGAATGCACCACGATCAAAAATTTTCATTTTTATATAGTTTTGTATGGGCTACCGACAAAATTTTTTTGTTTTTTTAAATTTTCAGAACCTGTTCTGAAATTTTTAATTTAAAACAAGTAAAAAAGTTAAATTCGGCCTTGCCTAATGTAGTTATACCCTCCACAATTTCAAAAAGATTATTGCAAAAACTTTAATTAAAAGGAAATTACTTATGAAAAAAAAAAAATTAAAAAAAAATTTCCGCGAAAAAAAATTTTGGTAAAAAAAAGAATCCGCGATTTTTTTCTTTTTTTTGTCAAAAAATATGTTCGTACTTGTTTAAATACCATTTGGTGTTCAATTATGCTCACTAAAGGTGTCCTAACGACTAAGGTAATTTTTCAAAATCACTTTTTAATACGTGGTAGGGTCCTAAATTGTAGTTTAGTATCTAAAAATGAGTGAGCCAAAATTTGGAGGCAATCGGATTAAAATAACTCGTGCCGAAAATGGATTGAAGTTTTGGGACACTCTTATCTGATGAAAAAACACGTTTTTTCTAGTTTTTTTGAAAAATATTGGTATATGTTATTTTTTGTTAATTTTTTTGTTAAATAATATGAAAATGGTAATAAATTACCTTTCCAAAAAGCTTAAAGAAATTCAAATCGGATAAAAAATAAGCATTTTACGCATACATGCCCCCAGACCATTGCATGGTTTTTAAAGCCAAAATTTGATAATTTTCAAAACTTTTAGGCAAAAAAATAAAAAAAATTAAATTTTACTTTAGAATTATATTAAATACATGTTATAGATAAAAACTAACAGATATGGTAGTCTTACTTTTTTTTCATTTGGCGTGGGTAGTGATATAATTTCCGCGGATTCCAAAGAAAATGTGTTTTTCTAAAATAATTTAGCAAATATGGGAAACAATTTTCTGTATTGTATTATACGAAGTGAAATACATAAATTCTGTAAATTTTTTGAGAAATCGGGCATCTTTAACCCCTTTTCGTCGAGGTGAAATGACAAATTTGAGACGTTATACATTTCTATAATGCAAAATATCTGCATATATCCGATTTCTCAAAAGTTACAGAATTTACGTTTTACACTTCGATCCGTACAATAGAGCACAAATTTTCAAAAATTTGCTTAATTATTGTACACTCTTATAAATTTTTGTTGAAATTTACCCACTTTATTGTAGGTAACTGTTCTCCTACAATAAAGTGGGTAAAAATACTCAATGTGTTTAAATTTCAACATTTGCACACAAAATGTGTACAACTAATAAACATTTTGTGTGTACACATTCATGTTTGACGGGTAGGAAATTCTTTGGAAATAAACACAAAATGTGTAATTTTAAAATTTTTATGTTTAAAAAAGCACACATAGTGTGCAAAAATGCATTAAAAATGTTCAAAATTGCATTTAAATCTTTTTTAACGATTAGTACTTCATTCCAATTTAAAAAAACAAGAAATGCATTTTTATTTTATGGTTTTTATTTTAACAACAGTTGAATAATAAGTTATTATAAACATAAATTGTAAAATTTTTAAAATTGTAACTGAAATGGAACAAACTTTTTTTTAATAAATTATTCAAAATATAAGCTAAAAACAACAAAAGAAATAACATATAACAATATTTTGTAATAAATTATATAAAAAATATTAAAAATTTTAAGATTAGTAATATGCAATATAAACAGTTAAATTAATTAAAGGTATGAATTAATTTCCTAAATAAAAGTTCCTTTGTGAGATTTCGATTATTACTTCTTCTGCCAGATAAAAACTTAAAATTTTCCGAGTCCTCACTTTCTGAAAATAGATAATAACAATAAATTAATATTCTAAAGAAAAACTTGCAATTGTTATTAAAAATTCAGTATACAGAATTTGATGGAATCTGAAAATTGATTTCATAGTTCTACCAAATTGCAGGTATTAAATATAAAGTGTTTTTGTTTAGAAAACTTTTGAAATTTTAGCTTTTTTATAAAAATTCTCAGATTCTGCGTGATTTTATGTATAAAAAGTTTGATAAAATCGCGATTAAAGTGTCAAAAAAAAAAAAAAATTTGACCAGTTTTGACGCCTATATAATATGATCCTGACATGCGAATATTTTAGCTTGTGTTAAAGTCAAAATTACAGATTTTCGAATGAACTTGACGACAAAGTTGCATGCCAGGATCTTATTTTAAAAACATTCAAAAAGAATTTTAAAACCCCCCTTTTTGGTACTTTAACCAAGAACTACTGAAAATCCTGAAGTGGCAGACAAATTTGGGTTGCAGATTTGGAATCAGCGCAACAAACACTACCTAAATCACTGACAAGAATTCAAACAAATTTTCTTGTTGAGCTGTGTTATGATTCATTTTTTCTTTTGAAAAATTTTCAGAATCTGAGGTAATTTTGAGAATCTGAGAATTTGGATCTTTTAAAAAAATCTTTTAATCTGAGACATCTTTTAAATTTCTGAGAATCTTAAATTTTTTGTTAAAATTCTAAAAATCTTTTATAAATAATTTTGTAAAGAAAAATTCACAGAATCCGGAAATTAAAAATTATAAAACTTTTGTTGTACTTACCTTTATTGTTTTAAATTGGCAAATATTTTGCAAAAAATATGAAAAGAACAACAGATTTTTCATAAATTTTACCAATTTATCAGCAGCCTGATTTTCTACTTTTCTTTTGTCCGATGCTCTTGCATTTATGAAATTCTTTTGATGAAGCTCAAAATAACTGCATTGAAAATATTCCGCTATAAATATTCCGTTAACATTTTTTTTGTTGTATTTCCTCGCGATGTTTTATTTAAATTGCTCGAATAATAATTTTTCTAATATTTTTATTTTAATTTTATTTTGACAATTTCAATTTTTATGGAAAATTAAACACAAAATGTTTATCAAACACATTAAATGTGTAAATTTAAAAATTTTATGTTTATTTCAATAATAATATTTAGTTAAGGGTCGAACCAGAATCAAATGCGTTGCGCAAGACGTAAAAAAAAACAAAAACAAACACATCAAATTTGAAATTTTTACGTCCGTTTGATTTAGGTAACTCACATTTAAATATTAGAAACGAAAAATTATTGGGCGTTACGCCTTACGCGACGTAACTTGATTCAGGTTGGACGCTAATACAAAAAATACTATACAATGTGCGTAAATTTAAAATTTTTGTGTGCAAACGATAGTTTTAAACACTTTGTGTTTAATTTTAGACGTTGTGTGTTGTTTTACATAAAAAATTACCCACTTGATTGTAGTAATTTTACAAGCATTTTTTAGAGTGTAGAAAAACGCATTTTATTTGGAATCCGCGGAAATTTTATCACTACCCGCGCCAAATAAAAAAAAAGGTTGACTACCATATCTGCTATTTTTAATCTTAAACATGTTTTCAATTTGATCATAAAGTAAAATTAAATTTTTGTTATTTTTTTGCCTAAAAATTTTGAAAATTTTGAAATTCTGGCTTTAAAAACCTTACAATGGTCTGGGCATATATGCGTAAAATGCTTATTTTTCATCCGATTTTAATTTTTTTAGTCGTTTTGGAAAGCTAATTTAATACCATTTTCACATTATTTCACAAAAAATTTAACAAAAAATATCAAATACCAATATTTTTCCAAAAGCTGGAAAAAAAGCATTTTTCGTTCATATAAGAATGTCCCAAAACTTCAATCCATTTTCGGCACGAGTTATTTTTAGCCGATTGTCCCCAAATTTTGGCTCACTCATTTTTAGATACTAAAGAACAATATAGGACCCTACCAGGTATAAAATTGTGATTTTCGTTTTTAAGGACACCTCTAATGCTCACATATGTCAACCAGAAGCCGAATTAAAGCATTTTGTATTTTTAGGTTATGTTGAATGTACTGAAATTTTTGAGGTGTGCTTACATTTTCGTTCATAACTTTTGAACCGCTGAACCGATATCGCTCAAATGCAATACCAAACTTCTCGGGAGAACTTCCAATAAATGTGTTAAGTTTCAGTCATCTCTGTGCAATATTTCGTCCGTGGCAGCATTTTCCACAGACAGACAGACAGACAGACAGACAGACAGACAGACAGACAGACAGACAGACAGACAGACAGACAGACAGACAGACAGACAGACAGACAGACAGACAGACAGACAGACAGACAGACAGACAGACAGACAGACAGACAGACAGACAGACAGACAGACAGACAGACAGACAGACAGACAGACAGACAGACAGACAGACAGACAGACAGACAGACAGACAGACAGACAGACAGACAGACAGACAGACAGACAGACAGACAGACAGACAGACAGACAGACAGACAGACAGACAGACAGACAGACAGACAGACAGACAGACAGACAGACAGACAGACAGACAGACAGACAGACAGACAGACAGACAGACAGACAGACAGACAGACAGACAGACAGACAGACAGACAGACAGACAGACAGACAGACAGACAGACAGACAGACAGACAGACAGACAGACAGACAGACAGACAGACAGACAGACAGACAGACAGACAGACAGACAGACAGACAGACAGACAGACAGACAGACAGACAGACAGACAGACAGACAGACAGACAGACAGACAGACAGACAGACAGACAGACAGACAGACAGACAGACAGACAGACAGACAGACAGACAGACAGACAGACAGACAGACAGACAGACAGACAGACAGACAGACAGACAGACAGACAGACAGACAGACAGACAGACAGACAGACAGACAGACAGACAGACAGACAGACAGACAGACAGACAGACAGACAGACAGACAGACAGACAGACAGACAGACAGACAGACAGACAGACAGACAGACAGACAGACAGACAGACAGACAGACAGACAGACAGACAGACAGACAGACAGACAGACAGACAGACAGACAGACAGACAGACAGACAGACAGACAGACAGACAGACAGACAGACAGACAGACAGACAGACAGACAGACAGACAGACAGACAGACAGACAGACAGACAGACAGACAGACAGACAGACAGACAGACAGACAGACAGACAGACAGACAGACAGACAGACAGACAGACAGACAGACAGGCAGGCAGACAGACAGACAGACAGACAGACAGACAGACAGACAGACAGACAGACAGACAGACAGACAGACAGACAGACAGACAGACAGACAGACAGACAGACAGACAGACAGACAGACAGACAGACAGACAGACAGACAGACAGACAGACAGACAGACAGACAGACAGACAGACAGACAGACAGACAGACAGACAGACAGACAGACAGACAGACAGACAGACAGACAGACAGACAGACAGACAGACAGACAGACAGACAGACAGACAGACAGACAGACAGACAGACAGACAGACAGACAGACAGACAGACAGACAGACAGACAGACAGACAGACAGACAGACAGACAGACAGACAGACAGACAGACAGACAGACAGACAGACAGACAGACAGACAGACAGACAGACAGACAGACAGACAGACAGACAGACAGACAGACAGACAGACAGACAGACAGACAGACAGACAGACAGACAGACAGACAGACAGACAGACAGACAGACAGACAGACAGACAGACAGACAGACAGACAGACAGACAGACAGACAGACAGACAGACAGACAGACAGACAGACAGACAGACAGACAGACAGACAGACAGACAGACAGACAGACAGACAGACAGACAGACAGACAGACAGACAGACAGACAGACAGACAGACAGACAGACAGACAGACAGACAGACAGACAGACAGACAGACAGACAGACAGACAGACAGACAGACAGACAGACAGACAGACAGACAGACAGACAGACAGACAGACAGACAGACAGACAGACAGACAGACAGACAGACAGACAGACAGACAGACAGACAGACAGACAGACAGACAGACAGACAGACAGACAGACAGACAGACAGACAGACAGACAGACAGACAGACAGACAGACAGACAGACAGACAGACAGACAGACAGACAGACAGACAGACAGACAGACAGACAGACAGACAGACAGACAGACAGACAGACAGACAGACAGACAGACAGACAGACAGACAGACAGACAGACAGACAGACAGACAGACAGACAGACAGACAGACAGACAGACAGACAGACAGACAGACAGACAGACAGACAGACAGACAGACAGACAGACAGACAGACAGACAGACAGACAGACAGACAGACAGACAGACAGACAGACAGACAGACAGACAGACAGACAGACAGACAGACAGACAGACAGACAGACAGACAGACAGACAGACAGACAGACAGACAGACAGACAGACAGACAGACAGACAGACAGACAGACAGACAGACAGACAGACAGACAGACAGACAGACAGACAGACAGACAGACAGACAGACAGACAGACAGACAGACAGACAGACAGACAGACAGACAGACAGACAGACAGACAGACAGACAGACAGACAGACAGACAGACAGACAGACAGACAGACAGACAGACAGACAGACAGACAGACAGACAGACAGACAGACAGACAGACAGACAGACAGACAGACAGACAGACAGACAGACAGACAGACAGACAGACAGACAGACAGACAGACAGACAGACAGACAGACAGACAGACAGACAGACAGACAGACAGACAGACAGACAGACAGACAGACAGACAGACAGACAGACAGACAGACAGACAGACAGACAGACAGACAGACAGACAGACAGACAGACAGACAGACAGACAGACAGACAGACAGACAGACAGACAGACAGACAGACAGACAGACAGACAGACAGACAGACAGACAGACAGACAGACAGACAGACAGACAGACAGACAGACAGACAGACAGACAGACAGACAGACAGACAGACAGACAGACAGACAGACAGACAGACAGACAGACAGACAGACAGACAGACAGACAGACAGACAGACAGACAGACAGACAGACAGACAGACAGACAGACAGACAGACAGACAGACAGACAGACAGACAGACAGACAGACAGACAGACAGACAGACAGACAGACAGACAGACAGACAGACAGACAGACAGACAGACAGACAGACAGACAGACAGACAGACAGACAGACAGACAGACAGACAGACAGACAGACAGACAGACAGACAGACAGACAGACAGACAGACAGACAGACAGACAGACAGACAGACAGACAGACAGACAGACAGACAGACAGACAGACAGACAGACAGACAGACAGACAGACAGACAGACAGACAGACAGACAGACAGACAGACAGACAGACAGACAGACAGACAGACAGACAGACAGACAGACAGACAGACAGACAGACAGACAGACAGACAGACAGACAGACAGACAGACAGACAGACAGACAGACAGACAGACAGACAGACAGACAGACAGACAGACAGACAGACAGACAGACAGACAGACAGACAGACAGACAGACAGACAGACAGACAGACAGACAGACAGACAGACAGACAGACAGACAGACAGACAGACAGACAGACAGACAGACAGACAGACAGACAGACAGACAGACAGACAGACAGACAGACAGACAGACAGACAGACAGACAGACAGACAGACAGACAGACAGACAGACAGACAGACAGACAGACAGACAGACAGACAGACAGACAGACAGACAGACAGACAGACAGACAGACAGACAGACAGACAGACAGACAGACAGACAGACAGACAGACAGACAGACAGACAGACAGACAGACAGACAGACAGACAGACAGACAGACAGACAGACAGACAGACAGACAGACAGACAGACAGACAGACAGACAGACAGACAGACAGACAGACAGACAGACAGACAGACAGACAGACAGACAGACAGACAGACAGACAGACAGACAGACAGACAGACAGACAGACAGACAGACAGACAGACAGACAGACAGACAGACAGACAGACAGACAGACAGACAGACAGACAGACAGACAGACAGACAGACAGACAGACAGACAGACAGACAGACAGACAGACAGACAGACAGACAGACAGACAGACAGACAGACAGACAGACAGACAGACAGACAGACAGACAGACAGACAGACAGACAGACAGACAGACAGACAGACAGACAGACAGACAGACAGACAGACAGACAGACAGACAGACAGACAGACAGACAGACAGACAGACAGACAGACAGACAGACAGACAGACAGACAGACAGACAGACAGACAGACAGACAGACAGACAGACAGACAGACAGACAGACAGACAGACAGACAGACAGACAGACAGACAGACAGACAGACAGACAGACAGACAGACAGACAGACAGACAGACAGACAGACAGACAGACAGACAGACAGACAGACAGACAGACAGACAGACAGACAGACAGACAGACAGACAGACAGACAGACAGACAGACAGACAGACAGACAGACAGACAGACAGACAGACAGACAGACAGACAGACAGACAGACAGACAGACAGACAGACAGACAGACAGACAGACAGACAGACAGACAGACAGACAGACAGACAGACAGACAGACAGACAGACAGACAGACAGACAGACAGACAGACAGACAGACAGACAGACAGACAGACAGACAGACAGACAGACAGACAGACAGACAGACAGACAGACAGACAGACAGACAGACAGACAGACAGACAGACAGACAGACAGACAGACAGACAGACAGACAGACAGACAGACAGACAGACAGACAGACAGACAGACAGACAGACAGACAGACAGACAGACAGACAGACAGACAGACAGACAGACAGACAGACAGACAGACAGACAGACAGACAGACAGACAGACAGACAGACAGACAGACAGACAGACAGACAGACAGACAGACAGACAGACAGACAGACAGACAGACAGACAGACAGACAGACAGACAGACAGACAGACAGACAGACAGACAGACAGACAGACAGACAGACAGACAGACAGACAGACAGACAGACAGACAGACAGACAGACAGACAGACAGACAGACAGACAGACAGACAGACAGACAGACAGACAGACAGACAGACAGACAGACAGACAGACAGACAGACAGACAGACAGACAGACAGACAGACAGACAGACAGACAGACAGACAGACAGACAGACAGACAGACAGACAGACAGACAGACAGACAGACAGACAGACAGACAGACAGACAGACAGACAGACAGACAGACAGACAGACAGACAGACAGACAGACAGACAGACAGACAGACAGACAGACAGACAGACAGACAGACAGACAGACAGACAGACAGACAGACAGACAGACAGACAGACAGACAGACAGACAGACAGACAGACAGACAGACAGACAGACAGACAGACAGACAGACAGACAGACAGACAGACAGACAGACAGACAGACAGACAGACAGACAGACAGACAGACAGACAGACAGACAGACAGACAGACAGACAGACAGACAGACAGACAGACAGACAGACAGACAGACAGACAGACAGACAGACAGACAGACAGACAGACAGACAGACAGACAGACAGACAGACAGACAGACAGACAGACAGACAGACAGACAGACAGACAGACAGACAGACAGACAGACAGACAGACAGACAGACAGACAGACAGACAGACAGACAGACAGACAGACAGACAGACAGACAGACAGACAGACAGACAGACAGACAGACAGACAGACAGACAGACAGACAGACAGACAGACAGACAGACAGACAGACAGACAGACAGACAGACAGACAGACAGACAGACAGACAGACAGACAGACAGACAGACAGACAGACAGACAGACAGACAGACAGACAGACAGACAGACAGACAGACAGACAGACAGACAGACAGACAGACAGACAGACAGACAGACAGACAGACAGACAGACAGACAGACAGACAGACAGACAGACAGACAGACAGACAGACAGACAGACAGACAGACAGACAGACAGACAGACAGACAGACAGACAGACAGACAGACAGACAGACAGACAGACAGACAGACAGACAGACAGACAGACAGACAGACAGACAGACAGACAGACAGACAGACAGACAGACAGACAGACAGACAGACAGACAGACAGACAGACAGACAGACAGACAGACAGACAGACAGACAGACAGACAGACAGACAGACAGACAGACAGACAGACAGACAGACAGACAGACAGACAGACAGACAGACAGACAGACAGACAGACAGACAGACAGACAGACAGACAGACAGACAGACAGACAGACAGACAGACAGACAGACAGACAGACAGACAGACAGACAGACAGACAGACAGACAGACAGACAGACAGACAGACAGACAGACAGACAGACAGACAGACAGACAGACAGACAGACAGACAGACAGACAGACAGACAGACAGACAGACAGACAGACAGACAGACAGACAGACAGACAGACAGACAGACAGACAGACAGACAGACAGACAGACAGACAGACAGACAGACAGACAGACAGACAGACAGACAGACAGACAGACAGACAGACAGACAGACAGACAGACAGACAGACAGACAGACAGACAGACAGACAGACAGACAGACAGACAGACAGACAGACAGACAGACAGACAGACAGACAGACAGACAGACAGACAGACAGACAGACAGACAGACAGACAGACAGACAGACAGACAGACAGACAGACAGACAGACAGACAGACAGACAGACAGACAGACAGACAGACAGACAGACAGACAGACAGACAGACAGACAGACAGACAGACAGACAGACAGACAGACAGACAGACAGACAGACAGACAGACAGACAGACAGACAGACAGACAGACAGACAGACAGACAGACAGACAGACAGACAGACAGACAGACAGACAGACAGACAGACAGACAGACAGACAGACAGACAGACAGACAGACAGACAGACAGACAGACAGACAGACAGACAGACAGACAGACAGACAGACAGACAGACAGACAGACAGACAGACAGACAGACAGACAGACAGACAGACAGACAGACAGACAGACAGACAGACAGACAGACAGACAGACAGACAGACAGACAGACAGACAGACAGACAGACAGACAGACAGACAGACAGACAGACAGACAGACAGACAGACAGACAGACAGACAGACAGACAGACAGACAGACAGACAGACAGACAGACAGACAGACAGACAGACAGACAGACAGACAGACAGACAGACAGACAGACAGACAGACAGACAGACAGACAGACAGACAGACAGACAGACAGACAGACAGACAGACAGACAGACAGACAGACAGACAGACAGACAGACAGACAGACAGACAGACAGACAGACAGACAGACAGACAGACAGACAGACAGACAGACAGACAGACAGACAGACAGACAGACAGACAGACAGACAGACAGACAGACAGACAGACAGACAGACAGACAGACAGACAGACAGACAGACAGACAGACAGACAGACAGACAGACAGACAGACAGACAGACAGACAGACAGACAGACAGACAGACAGACAGACAGACAGACAGACAGACAGACAGACAGACAGACAGACAGACAGACAGACAGACAGACAGACAGACAGACAGACAGACAGACAGACAGACAGACAGACAGACAGACAGACAGACAGACAGACAGACAGACAGACAGACAGACAGACAGACAGACAGACAGACAGACAGACAGACAGACAGACAGACAGACAGACAGACAGACAGACAGACAGACAGACAGACAGACAGACAGACAGACAGACAGACAGACAGACAGACAGACAGACAGACAGACAGACAGACAGACAGACAGACAGACAGACAGACAGACAGACAGACAGACAGACAGACAGACAGACAGACAGACAGACAGACAGACAGACAGACAGACAGACAGACAGACAGACAGACAGACAGACAGACAGACAGACAGACAGACAGACAGACAGACAGACAGACAGACAGACAGACAGACAGACAGACAGACAGACAGACAGACAGACAGACAGACAGACAGACAGACAGACAGACAGACAGACAGACAGACAGACAGACAGACAGACAGACAGACAGACAGACAGACAGACAGACAGACAGACAGACAGACAGACAGACAGACAGACAGACAGACAGACAGACAGACAGACAGACAGACAGACAGACAGACAGACAGACAGACAGACAGACAGACAGACAGACAGACAGACAGACAGACAGACAGACAGACAGACAGACAGACAGACAGACAGACAGACAGACAGACAGACAGACAGACAGACAGACAGACAGACAGACAGACAGACAGACAGACAGACAGACAGACAGACAGACAGACAGACAGACAGACAGACAGACAGACAGACAGACAGACAGACAGACAGACAGACAGACAGACAGACAGACAGACAGACAGACAGACAGACAGACAGACAGACAGACAGACAGACAGACAGACAGACAGACAGACAGACAGACAGACAGACAGACAGACAGACAGACAGACAGACAGACAGACAGACAGACAGACAGACAGACAGACAGACAGACAGACAGACAGACAGACAGACAGACAGACAGACAGACAGACAGACAGACAGACAGACAGACAGACAGACAGACAGACAGACAGACAGACAGACAGACAGACAGACAGACAGACAGACAGACAGACAGACAGACAGACAGACAGACAGACAGACAGACAGACAGACAGACAGACAGACAGACAGACAGACAGACAGACAGACAGACAGACAGACAGACAGACAGACAGACAGACAGACAGACAGACAGACAGACAGACAGACAGACAGACAGACAGACAGACAGACAGACAGACAGACAGACAGACAGACAGACAGACAGACAGACAGACAGACAGACAGACAGACAGACAGACAGACAGACAGACAGACAGACAGACAGACAGACAGACAGACAGACAGACAGACAGACAGACAGACAGACAGACAGACAGACAGACAGACAGACAGACAGACAGACAGACAGACAGACAGACAGACAGACAGACGGACGGACGGACGGACGGACGGACGGACATCGCTAGATCGACTTAAAATCGATCAAGGATCATGAATATATATACTTTATGGGGTCCTAGACCAATATTTCGATGTGTTACAAACGGAATGACAAACTTATATATACCCTCTATCACTAGAGTGGAGGGTATAAAAAAACGTAGAAAAAAACATACTA
>CAWUER010000422.1:0-21885 GCA_963921195.1 Pegoplata infirma | reverse complement strand
AGTTTTTTATAAAAAATTTTCTGTAGCATTTTGTGGTTTGTCTTAGCAATATCTGCTTAAAGGACATTCACATTATCATCGAAATCCCGTTAAACATAGTTTCGTGCAAAACCCTTATTTCAAAATATGTACACTCACAGCAAAATACGGTTGTCTCAACCGTAAAAGGTTCCAACCTCAGTTTGAGGTTGAGGCAACCGGTAAATATACAGTTGCAGCAACCGACAATTTACAGTTGTGACAACCGACAAATGCCGGTTGCAGCAACCTCAAATAACGGCATTTGCCGGTTATGGCAACCGTATTGCCGGTTGTCCCAACCATAGCTGTGTTTAATATATTTTCAATATTACAAAAAATTACAAAGAAAAATCCCAATAAAAAACATGTTTTTTTAGTTCTTTTGTTTTTTTTTATTGTTTGTAAATAAAAAATACTAATTTAAACATCTAAATACTAAAAATATTTAATAAATGTTACATTTTAATGTTGTATTAATACGTTTGATTAAGATCCCATACAACGAATTTTTATTCTCAGAATCTGAGGCTTTTTCTATACAAAAAGTCTCAGATTTTTTAATAGAAAAAGTCCAAGATTCTGAAACATTTTTTCTATAGAAAAAGTCTCAAATTCTGCGACTTTTTCTCTATGAAAAAAAGTCTCAAATTCTGCGACTTTTTCTCTATGGAAAAAGTCTCAGATTTTGAGACATTTTTGCTATAGAAAAAGATTTAGATTCTACAACAATTTTTCTATGGAAAACGTCTCAGATTCTGAGACAATTTTTCTGTAGAAAAAGTCACTTTTTCTATAGAAAAACTGTCTCAGAATCTGAGACTTTTTCTATAGAAAAACTGTCTCAGAATCTGAGACTTTTTCTTTAGAAAAATTGTCTCAGAATCTGAGACTTTTTCTATAGAAAAACTGTCTCAGAATCTGAGACTTTTTCTATAGAAAAATTGTCTCAGAATCTGAGACTTTTTCTATAGAAAAATTGTCTCACAATCTGAGACTTTTTCTATAGAAAAACTGTCTCAGAATCTGAGACTTTTTCTATAGAAAAACTGTCCCAGAATCTGAGACTTTTTCTATAGAAAAACTGTCCCAGAATCTGAGACTTTTTCTATAGAAAAACTGTCTCAGAATCTGAGACTTTTTCTATAGAAAAACTGTCTCAGAATCTGAGACTTTTTCTATAGAAAAACTGTCTCAGAATCTGAGACTTTTTCTATAGAAAAACTGTCTCAGAATCTGAGACTTTTTCTATAGAAAAACTGTCTCAGAATCTGAGACTTTTTCTATAGAAAAACTGTCTCAGAATCTGAGACTTTTTCTATAGAAAAACTGTCTCAGAATCTGAGACTTTTTCTATAGAAAAACTGTCTCAGAATCTGAGACTTTTTCTATAGAAAAACTGTCTCAGAATCTGAGACTTTTTCTATAGAAAAACTGTCTCAGAATCTGAGACTTTTTCTATAGAAAAACTGTCTCAGAATCTGAGACTTTTTCTATAGAAAAACTGTCTCAGAATCTGAGACTTTTTCTATAGAAAAACTGTCTCAGAATCTGAGACTTTTTCTATAGAAAAACTGTCTCAGAATTTGAGACTTTTTCTATAGAAAAACTGTCTCAGAATTTGAGACTTTTTCTATAGAAAAACTGTCTCAGAATCTGAGACTTTTTCTATAGAAAACTGTCTCAGAATCTGAGACTTTTTCTATAGAAAAACTGTTTCAGAATCTGAGACTTTTTCTATAGAAAAACTGTTTCAGAATCTGAGACTTTTTCTATAGAAAACTGTCTCAGAATCTGAGACTTTTACTATAGAAAAATTGTCTCAGAATCTGAGACTTTTTCTATAGAAAAACTGTCTCAGAATCTGCATTTTTTCTATAGAAAAAATGTCTCAGAATCTGAGACTTTTTCTGTAGAAAAAATAACTCAAAATCTGAGACTTTTTCTATTAAAAAAATGTCTCAGATTCTAAGAAATTTTTTCTATAGAAAAAGTCTAATATTCTGAGACATTTTTCCTATAGAAAAAGTCTCAGATTCTGAGTCTCAGATTCTCAGAAGTCTCAGAAGTCTCAGATTCTGAGACATTTCTTCTATAGAAAAAGTCTCAGATTCTGAGACAGTTTTTCTATAGAAAAAGTCTCAGATTCTGAGACAGTTTTTCTATAGAAAAATTTTTAGATTCTAAGACAGTTTTTCTATAGAAAAAGTCTCAGATTCTGAGACAGATTTTCTATAGAAAAAGTCTCAGATTCTGAGACAGTTTTTCTATAGAAAAATTCTTAGATTCTGAGACAGTTTTTCTATAGAAAAAGTCTCAGATTCTGAGACAGTTTTTCTATAGAAAAAGTCTCAGATTCTGAGACAGTTTTTCTATAGAAAAAGTCTCAGATTCTGAGACAGTTTTTCTATAGAAAAAGTCTCAGATTCTGAGACAGTTTTTCTATAGAAAAAGTCTCAGATTCTGAGACAGTTTTTCTATAGAAAAAGTCTCAGATTCTGAGACAGTTTTTCTATAGAAAAAGTCTCAGATTCTGAGACAGTTTTTCTATAGAAAAAGTCACCGATTCTAAGACAGTTTTTCTATAGAAAAAGTCTCAGATTCTGAGACAGTTTTTCTATAGAAAAAGTCTCAGATTCTGAGACTCAGATTTTTCTATAGAAAATGTCTCAGATTCTGAGACAGTTTTTCTATAGAAAAAGTCTCAAATTCTAAGAAAGTTTTTTTATAGAAAAAGTCTCAGATTCTGAGACAGTTTTTCTGTAGAAAAAGTCTCAGATTCTGAGAGAGTTTTTCTATAGAAAAAGTCTCAGATTCTGTGAAAGTTTTTCTATAAAAAAAGTCTCAGATTCTGGGCCAGTTTTTCTATAGAAAAAGTCTCAGATTCTGACAGCTTTTCTATAGAAAACGTCTTAGATTCTGAGATAGTTTTTTTTTTATAGAAAAAGACTCAGATTTTGAGACAGTTTTTCTGTAGAAAAAGTCTCAGATTCTCAGACATTTTTCCTGTAGAAAAGGTCTTAGATTCTGAGACATTTTTTTATAGAAAATATTCAGATTCTGAGACATTTTTTTTTAGAAAAAGTCTCAGATTCTGAGACATTTTTTCTATAGAAAAAGTCTCAGATTCTGCGACATTTTTTCTGTAGAAAAAGTCTAGATTCTGGGGCTTTATCTTACAAATGTTTCTATATATAACAAATGTCCTCGATTTCTATAAATTTTTGAGAGCAAAAAGTATTTTTGTACACAAAAAAAAATGTCATCTTATCTTAAATGTATAATACCACCTTTTTCTGCACAATCCGATTTTGAGGACATCCATCACAAGGCGTAAATTGTTCGTCCTTTTTATAACTGTTGCTGGAGTATTCCAATATTCCATTGTTTCTATAAATTAAAAGAAGAAAAATGCATTAGTTAATCTGTTGTATCCTTCTAAGTATAAGAACTTACCCATTAAAGCTGTATTTTCCAGGTCTTGCATCAAACGATTCAATTTTGAAAAAAAAAATGTTTTCCTCTTCATTTTTATTTATATAATGACATTAAATTTTGTGAAGTTTTGTTTTTTATTTATCAGTTGAGGGAACCGAGAACTTGAAGTTGTGGCAACCGGCAAATACCGTTATTTACGGTTGCTACAACAGGGGTTTGCAGTTGTAGCAACTTTTTTTTTAATTTTGTGGCAACTGGCACAAAAATATTTTAAAAAAGTTATAACAACCTCAATTTACTGTTGCTGCAACCGCGTACGGTTAGGACAACCGCAAGCCGGTTACGACAACCGTATTGCGGTTGTGGCAACCTCATTCCAACCGATTTTTTATGTGAGTGTATTTCCCACACAAACTGAAACCGGCTGTAGGCAAAAACGCCCAAAAAATTTATAAAAAAAATCGTCCAAATGCAAAAATTAACGAACACAAAGTCCAACAAAGAAATGAAAAATGACTCAAAATTAAAAAAAATAAAAATTTCCAAAACACAATTTTTGCAAAAACACATATTACACAAAAAAACTTTTTATGTGTTGGGCTTATTTGCACATTAGTTCAAGTTTTCCGTCTTCATGTCCTACAGTATGACGATTTAAGTCCACATATGAGGCATTCCACACCAAATGTCCAGCGAAAAAAACACACGTATACCGTAAACTTCTGAAAAGATTGTATGTATAGCCCTATATGGAACTTAGAAGACTGCGTTTTTGGTTTTTCAATTTTTCATAAACTGGGCTTAGGAGGCGTGTTCAAATATTAAAAAAATTGTCACATTAGTGGCGAGTTGCCTTGATTAAATATTTATCACATTAAAACGGAATGCACCACAATCTCAAAAATTTACATTCTTATATAGTTTTGTATGGGATATCGATTAAATTTTTTTTTTTTTTGGAAAATTTTTAAAACCCCTTTTGAAATTTTCCATTTTTTTAAAATGGCAATTTATCAAAAATCCGGCCACTTTTATTTTTTTAATATATTTTTTTTTAAGCTTAAATGTTTTTCCATCCACACAAAAAAATTCAGAAACACATTTTTCGTTTTTTTCGAGAAAATCGCATTTGAATTTTAAATTTCATAACAATTTAGTAATTTGCTTGTATTTTCTTGTATCAACAGAGCGTATGAGGAATATTTATGCAATTAATATTACTCATTCGCAACGTCAAATCAAGAAACTAAGGGGTGGTCCAATAACAAGTATATTTTTAAAAATGCAATAAAATGATCAATGCTCAACTTTTTTTTTTTTTTTGGAATGTTATGGCTTTATTTGAAAGTGCAAACATTCCCATTTTTTATGGCAAACGACTTCATAGATGCGTCCTCGGCTTGCTCCGCTGTATCGCGTTGTAGCGCAGTACTGCGCTGCCAAACCGCACGTTTTTCGAAAAAAGTTTTTAACCGAAAAAAGGCACTCAAATGAGGTTATGTTAACAAGCAAATTGCTACATCTTGGGATCGTAAAACTCGCACGGTATTGTAACGAATCCAATTCATCTATAGGAAACAACAGATTTGAGTATCAGCATCATTACACAATATTTTCAAAAATACAGCTGAAACCCCCATTTTCGTCAAAGATGAGCGCTACAGAGCCATGATTACCGACTTTTTGTTGGCCGTAATAGAATATATCAACTTGGATGACATTTATTTTCAGAAGGATGTCGCTATATGTCCCACAGTCCATCAAACAATCTATATTTTGCGCACTTACAAGGGAAGTATCTCAACCCTTATGAACCGATTTGCCTGAAACTTAAAATATATATAAATGAGACGATTTTAAGGTTAGGGTGTCTCGGCTTTTCGGCCATATCAGTGTTTTTAAATTTCGTTGTCCCCTTATGAAACAACGTGGACCTCCGGGAAAATTTCGATAACTCCCGAACTAACAGGATTACCCTCTAGAGAAAAAATACTTGTCGACTTAAATTTAATAAAGATTATTTCGTATTCATATGGGCATCGTAGGTCTAGGTCTTCATATAAATACCACCCAAAATTTACACATTTTTATGAAAAAAGTATTTAACGAAGCGAAACTTTTACAAGGTTATGCCACCGTTGGATAGGCATTAAAAAAACCTTTCTTCTCATATGTAAACATCATATAGTTTCTTAGAAAGAAATGGCTGAAAAATCCAAAAAACTATTTTTTCGCCATTTTTTGACCCATGTTTTGAACCCCTAAATCCCCGATATGGCCGATAAGCCGAGACACCCCAACATTAGAATTAACTCTTTTATATATATTTTACGTTTCATGCAAATCGGTTCATAAAGGTTGAGATACTTCCCTTGTTAGTTCGGAAATCGTGTTTTTAGCCATATTCGCGGTGAGAATTGATCACTTCAGAGCTGCCGATTAAAACCTTTAGACATTTTTTTGAGGGGTCTCGTTAAAGATTCATGCAACATGGGAAATCCAGAAATGTTTTAGGCCCTTTCGACCAATAATGTTCAAGCCATTCGTGAGATAGAACCAGAAACATTAGAAAAATGGGTGCCGAGGATGAGCTACTGCGGAGCTAACCCAGGCAGCCGCATGAATTAAGTCGTTTGCCATAAATAATGGGAATATTTGCTCTTTCAAATAAAGCCATAAGGTTCCAAAACAATTGAGTATTGTTCATTTCATTGCATGTTTTAAAACGATACTTGTTATTGGACCACCCTGTACATGCAAATTTCAAAATTATGAAATTTAAAATTCAAATGCGATTTTTTCGAAAAAAAAAGACAAACGCGTGTCTGAAATTTTTTGTGTGGATGGACAAACTTCTACACTTAAAAAAAAAAAAAATTAAAAAAAAAAAAAATGGCCCGATTTTTTGATAAATTTACTTTTTTAAAAAATGGAAAATTTCCGAACGGGTTCAGAAAATTTTCAAAAAAAAAAAAAATTTAATCGATAGCCCATACAAAACTATATAAGAAAGAAAATTTTTGAAATTGTGGTGCATTCCGTTTTAATGTGATAAATATTTAATCAAGGCAACTCGCCACAAATTTGACCATTTTTCCAATATTTGACCACGCCTTCTAAGCCTAGTTTTTAAAAATTAGAAAAACCAAAAACGCAATTTTCTTAGTTCCATATAGGGCTATACAAACAACCTATTCAGAAATTTACGAGACACATGTTTTTCGGTAGCGGGACATTTGGTGTGGAATGCCTCATATGTGCCTCATCAAATTTACTCACCCTAATATTTTTTAGAATCTTCCACGGGCTAATACCTCTATGTTCCTCTATCTTCTGAAAGAAATAAGATCCAAAACAATTAAATTTTGGTACCTTAAATTTCGTTTTTTTTTTTATTAATTTATAAATTTTGTTTCCATTTTTAAATATTTTTCTGTAAATATTTTTATTTTGTTTTGCCAACATTTTTCAAAAATTGAATAAAATTATTCAATTTCGATTAATCAAAATTAAAATAAAATGATTTATCATAGTTCTGATTAATCAGTAAGTTTGATTAATCGATTAATTAATTAATCGGGATTTTGATTAATCGAAGTGATTAATTAATCGATTAATCGCACATTCCTAGTTCTTATGGTATTTAATTTTTCTAGCCACTGTTTCATTGCAAATTATTTCAGTTTAGACATTTTAAGATTTTGAAAAAATTAAACCAAAATATATGTTAATAAAAGTGGCCAATTTTTAATTTTTTGTTTTTGGACAATTTTTCATAATGAAAAATGACTCAATTTATTATTTAGAAATTTTGCCCAAAAACTATGAAAATGTGCCCAATTTACACTATGTCATTTTTCAATTGTCAACACAACTTGCACAATAAGGAAGAGAAATGATCAGGAATCAAATAGTGGCCGTTGTGTAAAAGCTATATTAAGCGCATTAAAAAAATATATAAGAAAGTCAAGGCGTTTTTAACCGATTTCCCTTAAATTTTCTAAACGTGTTTATTGAAATGACCCTGCACAAATGTGGCACTGAAAATGAGAAGTTTATGAAAATAAAAACCGTAAGAACATTTAGCGAGTTTATAAATAATTTATGACAAGTTAAACATTCGCGTGCGAAACATTGAAGCGGGCGCATTTAAATGACGACACTTTCTTTAGTTTGTGTCAAGTTATTACTTATCCATGCTTCTTGCACATTACAGTCGATGAAAAGGAATGAAAACTTCTACAGTTTTCTCTTTAAAAGTAAATTTAAACAAGAAATTAAAAAAAAAGTTTCGCGTAAGCACCATTAAAGTAGGAAATGCATTTAATCAGGCACATTTAAATTTTAGTTTTTTTTTTATCCAAGTTTATGAAAGTTCTATTAGAAAACACAATTTTATTATTTAAATAGCCCCTATTTAAATCGTTATTTATTATAAAAACCTTGGTGAACATCTACCGCTTAAATGCGTCTCTAAATAAGAAACGCTTTGGCAAGTATACTTGCCTGTGGTCGTTAAAGGGTTTACTAACTGGCAAAGGTAGGAATCGAACCAACCACCACTGCTCTTACTTGAAGATTATCACGCTATGTTTTAATCTCCCGCAGCGCAGTAGAAAAACAAAAAAAATTAATTGAAAAACAGCATGTAGCTTCGATAAAAGCGCCGCAGGAGAAAAATTTTAACAATAAATTTTAACAAAAACCCCCATTTTTTTGTTAGTTTTACAATACTTTTTTTTTAGTGTATGAAGTTCTTTTAAAATCATAACATGGACTTAGGCATCAGCCCTAAAATGATTAAAATTAAATTTTAAATATAATTCACCCTATTATTTATTTCCAAAATAGTAGGGCTCTTAACCCACCTACAACAATGTTCCAAATATGAATCTTTTAACAAAAAAAATGGGTATTTTTTGTATGTCAAAAAAATTAAGGAGCATTTTTTTATTTAAATATGCATGTATGCAGTTTTTGTCCACCTGCAATTTTTTATACCCTCCACTTAGTGATAGAGGGTATATATAAGTTTGTCATTCCGTTTGTAACTCATCGAAATATCGGTCTGGGACCCCATAAAGTATATATATTCATGATGCCCGATCGATTTTAAGACATTCTAGCGATGTCCGTCTGTCCGTCTGTCCGTCTGTCCGTCTGTCCGTCTGTCCGTCTGTCTGTCTGTCTGTGGAAAATGCTGTAGCGGACAAAATATTGCACAGAGATGACTGAAACTTAACATATTTATTGGAAGTTCTCCCGAGAAGTTTGGTATTGCATTTGAGCGAAATCGGCCCAGCCGATCAAAAGTTATGAGTGAAAGTTTAACGACACCTCTAAAACTTTGAAAATACAAAATGCGTTTACACAGCTTCTGCTTTACAGATTCAAATGAAATTTGGTACAGAATAATATTATACCATGTACAATGTCTGTGTAAAATTTTAGAAGAATTGGACAAAGGGGTGTGGCACCTCCCACATTAGCCTAGCATGCAAAATGCTATAACTCGGCTTCTGTTAAACAGATTCGAATGAAATTTGGTATAGAATGATATTTTAGCATGTCTGATCTCTATGTAAAATTTGGGCGGAATAGAAAAAAGGGGTGTAACACCCCCCATACAAACCTAGCATGTAAAATACTATAACTCAAATTCTGATTAACGTATGTAAACAAATTTTAACATGGAGTGTAAATATGGTCTTTGTGGCCTATATAGAAAATATGAGCAAATTTGGAGCAAAATTGGCACATTTAGAAGATGATTTATCTTGGCCTTTAATAAACATATTTAAATACATTTGAAAAATGTTGTTAATATTTTATTTTTTAAGAGTTATAACTCCAGTTTACTTAAATGCTTTTTTTTAATTTATCTGTTTTGGTTCTCGTTCTTTTAACATACCCGCTAAATTATAAAACTTTTAATCAGTCTGTGGTATGATGGCTAGAGTGTAGGCTTTTCATTCATATGGTCGCAGGTTTGAGTCACGGTCGAGATGAAGTTTTTTTTTTTTTTTTTTTTATTTTTTAGCTTCAATATTTAGGGAACTCACATGGGTATCGTATTTGGTGTTGTATGTCCCATCTAAAAACAGGGTTGGTTAAACTTTAAATTAATAATACGACACTTACACGATATGACGATACAACATTTATACCTATGTTTTGTGTGCTATTTTCAAGTATGCTAACAAGAAGAGAATCTAAGAGAAAATTATCAAATGAGCGATAAATAATTTTTACCAACCCTGTTTTTGGATAGGACATACAACATATACAACAAATACGATACCCATGTGAATTCCCTAAAATTACAATTTATTAAAATCCCCTTAATAATTTATATTCGGCCTAACAATCTTTTGTATTCTTTGTCATTGGGTAAATGAAATAATTTTTGGAAAAAAAATTTATTTTCTACATTTTTTTTTATACCATCCACTCTTTATTTGTGTTTTGATTGTTCTTTTTTTTTATAATTTCTTGGATAAGTTCAATATCAAACACATTCAATATATTTATATTTTGCGTCCAATTCTTACAAACGGACAGACGATTTCATTGACGATTTCTGGCAACACTTATTTATCTGTTTTGGTTCTCGTTCTTTTAACATACCCGCAAAATTGTAAAACTTTTAACCAGTCTGTGGTATGATGGCTAGAGTGTTGGCTTTTCATACATGGAGTCCCGGGTTCGAATCATGTTAGGACTCAAGATTTTTTTTTTTTTTTTGTTAATATTGTTTATTATTATAATTTTATTTAAATCACCTAAATCTATACCCTTCATTATATTTATCGAGTCATTGATTTTTCTCAGTTTTTGCAAATATATAAATGTGCTGTAATTAATTATTAATTAAATGTCGTTTTGTTTTTCTTTAAAAGCGAAATTGAATTTTGGTGGAAAAAATATGGTATATTCAACAAAACTTCTTTTATACACAACAGTAGAGGGTTTGTTGTAATTTGCCCGGTTTTGTTTATCTCTTTTAAGATAGTCGTTAAATTGCTAATGAAATAATTTTTGAAAAAAAAATTATATTTTCTACATTTTTTTTTTATACCATCCACTCTTTATTTGTGTTTTGATTGTTTTTTTTTTTTTTTGATAATTTCTTGGATAAGATCAATATCAAACACATTCAATATACAGTCAAACTCGGTTATAACGAACTCGGTTATAACGAATTCTCGGTTATAACGAACTAATTCTAAAGTCCCGACGTTTAAGCATCAATTTTCACACAAAACACTTCTTTTATAACGAACTCGGTTATAACGAATCCTCGGTTAAAACGAACTGCTTATTATGGTCCCACGAACATAATTTCATGTTAATTTACCTTTTTATAACGAACTCCCATAAATATTTCTTAATGTGTGGCAATCATGTTTATCAAACTAACAAAAGGTTGGAATTATTTGGTTTATATTATAATTTTGATAATTTTTTTTTATATTTTTAATGATTTCTTCTCAATAAGTAGTTTATTTACGAAAAAACATCAAATTAAACAAAATTGGATATATTTTTTTGGTATAAAACTAGGTTGATAAAAAATATACCCCGCATATAGCGAACTTTGCTTATAACGAACTATTTTTACTGGTCCCTCGGAGTTCGTTATAACCGGGTTCGACTGTATTTATATTTTGCGTCCAATTCTTACAAACGGACAGACGATTTTTGCCTATTGACGATTTCTGGCAACACTGTTAGTAACGGTTAATTTTGTAAGCTTATAGTATATGTAGTATGATCCCTATAAAAAACTAGGAATATATTTTTAAACCTACCACTTGGTATACCTACCACTGGGTATACTTACCACTGGGTATACCTACCACTAGGTAAGTTATTTTAAGCATTGCTGTGTTATAATCAAACAAAATTGCGAATTTGACATGCATTTTTAATGCTGCCGGTGGTCTAATGGTAGTGTCGTCGGATATTAATTTGGGGGCACCAGGTTCGTCTCCCGGTTTGGCCGAGAGTATAATTTTTTTTTTTTTTTTCATTTGTTGCTTTTTTTTAATTTTACCATTAATAAGTTTTTATTTTGAGTTACTTGATTTTTTTAATTTATAAATTTGAAATAAAATAAGTTAATTAATTTTTTTTTTAAAATAAATTTTATTCATTAAGAATAAATTTTATAAATATTATTTTTACAAATCAAATCGATTTCAGTATTTTTATGTATGCCAATTGTGGGAAAACGTCAAAAATATTGTGCATAATATTGCGTCGTCTGTAGGTACCTTAATAAGCTAATTTTATCAATATTTCATCGAAAATGTGTAATATTTTACAAAACTATTCCAAACGATGCTAAATTAAATTGAGAAATTAATGGAAGTTAACATTTCGTTTCGTTTCGTTTTTTTTTTGTTTTTTTTTGTTTTGATGAATGTTAACAAATTGGAGCGGAAAGCGTTTTTCCGCAATTGTCCTCATAAAAATGGAATTGAATTAAAAACTTAAAAATTGCCTTGTCTTCCCCCTCCTTTTTACCCCCTAAAGCTAAGTACTCTGTTTGGTTTCACGGGAAAAAATCTGTCAAACTCCATATAAAAAAAAAAAAATTGGCAACGCGAGGAATTATAGGGAAATTGTTAAAAAAGTTTTCACTCATTTTTATTATACAAGACAATTTAAATTGCCGTGAAAAAGTGACATTTCAGTTTTGTTATGATCGTTTCTTTCTTATCATTGTCAAAAGTTCTTGATTTTTAAATGTTTTATTGCAATTTGAGGCGTTTAAAGTTTAAGTGAAATTTTCACCGTAAGAAACAGAGTACTTAGCTTAAATATGAATTTGGGCCGCTAAAAAAAATATGTGTCCCTTTATTTTTTCTGATCTACAAAATAAAACCAATTCCATAAAGATCCGCGGGTGACAATAGGGAGACGTTTTAATTAATAGTTAAAAACAACAACGTAGACGTCTAAACAACAACAAATGTAGTTGTTTTAACTGTCTTTTGTAGTGGAATCTACCGTTATAATTTTTTGAGTGTAGCAACTTTGATATACATATTCATATAAATTTAAAAAAAAACACGCTATTTTAACAGAAACGGTGTTTAGAGATTTTCCAGCCCTGGTAATGGGCAAAAAAAATATTTTCTAAACACCATAGACACAGACTATATACAGACTAGACAGTAGAGTTGTAAAACAAAAATGGGTAAAAACTTAGCGATTTTAGAAGATACAGATCGGTTTTTAGCTGGTTTAAAGCATGGCAACACTTTCTACTAGTTAGAAGTGAGTAAAACAATAAAAGCCGTTCTACCTTTTTTTTCGTATGGCGTGTTAGAGAATAATCACAATTGGAGCGGGAAGCGGAAAAACGCAATTGTCCTCATAAAAATAGAATTGAATCTAGTTTGGCGGAAAAACTCGGCTGAATTTTGTTGTCATATAAAACGTATGTGAACAGTTGCGGAAAAACGCTTCCCGCTCCAATTGTGATTATTATCTTATATTGGTTTTCTCTCTCTAACCTAATTAGTAGAATAATTTTAAAAAAATAACCATATGGTTAAAGACTACACTCAAAAAAAAAAGTTTGTAAAATGACATAAAATCCCCATGATTTTACGGGGCAGGTTTTGTAAAATATGTACTAGCAAGAATCCCCGTGATGTTACGGGGATAATTTGTAAATTGATTTAACAAAAGAAAATGTAAATTTACAATTTTTTTTTGTAAAATATTAACTCCGAGGTGAACATTTTTTTTTGTAAGTTTACAAAAAATTTGGTAAATTTACAAACCAAAATTGTAAACTTACATAAAAGGTTGTTATTTTACAAAGAAAAAATAGAAAATGAAAAAAATAAATTGTAGATTAACAAATTATTTGGTTAAACTACTGTTTTTACCGGAAAAAATATTGAAAAACACGTATATTTACAATAAAAATTGTAAATTTGTAAAAAAAAAATTAAAATTTACAAAAACAAAAATGTAAACTTACAAAAAAAATTTTAAATTTGCTAAATAAAGTAGAAAATCAAAAACCAAAATTGTAAATTTACAAATTGTTTGGTTTTTATGGCAAAAAAACTTGTATATTTACAATAAAAAGTGGTAAATTTACAATTATTATTGTATATATACCATTTTTTCTTATTTTTTTGCCGTAAAAACAGTAGTTTAAAAAAAAATTTGTAAATTTACAATATTGTTTTTGTATTTTCTACTTCATTTTTGTAAAACATACAATTTTGTTTTTAAAATTTTCATATTTGTTTTGTAAATTTAAAGGTTTTTTTCCATTGGTGCATCTTATTTTTCCTTCTTCGGCAGCTGGAGTAGCACTTCAACAACCTGAAATGATTTTTTCTTTTTCACTTGATAACTTTTAACAAACTTTTTAATGTATAACACTGCATTTTTTTATTTTTTCGACATTTCGTTATTCTTAAGTAGAACATATGAGAATTGCGAAGGAGGCTACACAAGAAATTTCTTATATTTTCAGGAAAAATTATTCAAAAAACAATTTTTTTTTTGGAATTTTTAATTATTTTCACAAGTATTTTTAAAAAATTTTTTTTGGAATATTGTAGATTGGATGTTTAAGTACCTGTCAAAATAAGAAAAACTTAATTTTTCATAATTGGCAGCTTTTTATTGACAATTTAGGTGACAATTTAAAAAAAACATACCAAAAAAATATGGTAAAATTACCAAAAAAATGATAAAAATACAAAAAAAAAAAACTATAAAATTTCAATTTGTTTCGCTAAAGCTTACAATTAGTTGAAAAATGTTTGTGTCCGGAACTTAAAAAATTTCCAAAATTTTTTTTCATGAAATTTTTTATTTATAAAAAATTATTTTTAACTAAATTTTTTACTCCAAAACGCAAGAACTGAACTCAGAAAATTTTTGCGTGTCCTATTGTTGAATAATAATTTTTTTTGTAAAACAACATTAATTCTAGTAATAAAATAAGTTTTGTAAAATTACATTGGAATTTTGTACTTTTCAATATATACATGTAAACGATCTTAAAAAAACTATTTTTGTAATAACACATTTTTTTGGTAGAAAGACTAAATAAAATCAAGTAAAATTTTGTTGTACAATAACAGTTTTCTTGTGTAAAAAAACTAAACACCTTGTAATATTTTTTTAATTTGAAAAACAATTCACTTTTTTGTAAATTTACCTAAAAAATTTGTAAAATAAATTTACCAACATATAATAGTAAAATTACAAAGCAAACTGTAGTTTTCATTTTATTAAATATACAACAATTTTTGTAAAAAGACAAAAATATTAGTAAAATAGAATTACAAGACCTTTTACTTGTAATTTTACAAACTTTTTTTTTTGAGTGTACTTTTTTGACACTTGTTATAATTGTCGAGTCTGTATTAATCTGTGCCATTGATATTAAATTTTTAAAGAACGTGCATTAGAAAATCGTATTAATTTATAAATACTGGGATACAGATGGAGGGTATTTAAAATTCGGCACGGCCGAATTTAACTTTTTTACTTGTTTTTTAATTTTTTTGTTTAGTTGTACATAAATTTATATATGGATGTATGCGTGTGTGTGTGTTAATGTTGTTTACAATGGAAGAGCTCTTATCTTATCGGCAACAATTGTCGACGATATTACCTAACAACAAATTGCAGTTTGGTGAATAGTGAATAAGGGAATGTGTATATATGGCATTCTTCACCAAAATGGTTTTCCCATTTTTTAAAACCTGGGCCTAGGAGGCGTAGCTAAATATAAAAAGATGGTAATATTTTGTGTTGAGTTGTCTTGATTAAATATTTATCGCATTGATTATGGAATGTACCATAATCTCAAAAAATTACATTCTTGTATATTTTTTGATGGTTTATCGATTAAAAATTTTTATTTTGAAATATTTTCAGCATACGTTCTGAAATTTTTAATTTTGTCAAAAAAGTAAATTTTTTATTTACAGTGGAATGTGTTAGTGCATGCATTTGTTTTGTTTGTATCTATTGAACATTTAATATTGCTTGTAAAATTTTCGTACAGATTTTAAAAATATCATACCAATTTTTTGTTTCCCAAAAGACAATGCTGGCACTACACGATGGATTTTTTGGGCAACACGATTATTTGGAATGGTAGTAAATTTTTCGTTTATATTTTTCTAATGTTGGTTTTAAAGGGTTTTAAGTATTTACCTCTTGTTATTTTTTAATTTTTCAATAGAAACATTTCCAAGTTTTAAAAATGTATTCCCATAGAAAAATTTTAAGAACCTAACAAAACCTTTGCTATTTTAAAAAATGTCTCGTCAAGAAATTTTCAAGTCCCAAACCATTTTTTCCTACGGAAAAGTTTTAAGAATTTATAAAATTCTTGCTTTTCAAAAATTTTGATTTGATATACATTCATATATAAGATTATCAGATACTTAGGCACCATCCCATCAAAACCAAAAAACATAAAAAACTCCAATATTTGAAAATTTCTTTGTATAGAAAAATTCTCAGATTTAGTGACTTTTTTCCATAGAATACTTAAGGTTCTGGAATTTTTTTCTATTCTATTTTTCCACAGAAACATTTTATAAAAAATGCAAATGTTTTATAAACAAAACCTGAGATTAGAAAAAATAAAAATTTTCCACATTCTGAGTAATTTTCCTACAGACAAAGTCTTAGATTCTGTGGCATTTTTTAAACAGAAAAAATCTCAGAATTTAAGACATCATCTCAGGTTCAGAGATATTTTTCTTAAAAGTTATAGAAGTCTTAGGCATTTTTATACCCTCCACTTAGTGATAGAGGGTATATATAAGTTTGTCATTCCGTTTGTAACTCATCGAAATATCGATCTGGGACCCCATAAAGTATATATATTCATGATGCCCAATCGATTTTAAGACATTCTAGCGATGTCCGTCTGTCCGTCTGTCTGTCTGTGGAAAATGCTGTAGCGGATAAAATATTGCACAGAGATTACTGAAACTTAACATATTTATTGGAAGTTCTCCCGAGAAGTTTGGTATTGCATTTGAGCGATATCGGTTCAGCGGTTCAAAAGTTATGAACGAAAATGTAAGCACACCTCAAAAATTTCAGTACATTCAACATAATCTAAAAATACAAAATGCTTTAATTCGGCTCTGGTTGGCATATGTGAACATAATTGAACACCAAATGGTATTTAAACAAGTACGAACATATTTTTTGAAAAAAAAAATAAAAAAATCGCGGATTTTTTTTTACCAAAATTTTTTTTCGCGGAAATTTTTTTTTTTTCAAAAGTAATTTCCTTTTAAATAAAGTTTTTTGCAATAATCTTTTTGAAATTGTGGAGGGTATCACTACATTCGGTAAGGCCGAATTTAACTTTTTTAATTGTTTCTATAGAAAAAGTCTCAGATTATGAGTCATTTTTATAAAGAAAAGTTTTAGACTCTTTAATATTGATGAGTGAAAATGTGAATTTTACACAAAATAAATGCTATAACTTGACACCTGTTGAATGAATGTAAACGAAACTTTGAATTTAATGTAATTTTATCATTCACAAAAAATTTGGGCCGAATCGCACAATGGGGCGTGGCACCAGCCATTTAACCCAAAATTTTAAAATGATTTATCTTGGCTCATGGTTGACATATTCAAATAAAATTTTAAATATGTTCTTATTTTATTGTTCTCAACGTTCTTCTGGTTATTTTGATACCAATTATGGCAAAATCGGTTCAGGGGTTAAGAAGCTATGAGCAATTGAGATGAGTTTCAATATAAACCTCTATGATATGGCGTGGCAGCGCGTTTTTGTAGTTGTTGATGGTTGTTTGGCTTGTTGTTATTTGTATCAAAAGAAGTTAAAAATACGTAGTATGTGTCATACACGTGCCACGTGGTTGCTTTTATATAATTTTTTTATAATTTTCATACATACATATTTATAAAATATTTTTTTTTGTTTTTTTCCGATTATCACTTTTCTTGGCCAAAATTACAAAAATGGAAAAAATTTTGGTTTTAAATAGGTTTTGTGGTAAAAATTGTTATAATTTTTTTGTTTTCCATGTATAATATTATAAAAAATTTTTTGTATTTAAACTCAAAAAATTAATTGAAAAAATTTAAAAAAATACTTTTTTTTTATTTTTAGCTAAATTTGTTTTTGAACAATAAATGAGTTTGTACAAAAATAAAATATGTTTTCTGTTGTTTGTAAGTGTTTACGACTTTCTATAAAATCCATTTTGAGAAAATTGAATTTTGGCCAACAAAGGTCGTCCGCGAAACCATAGTGCATTGGTTAACATTGTGGAGGGTATTTAAAGATTCGGCACAGCCGAATATAGCTTTCTTACTTGTTTCTAAATAAAGATGATTCTAAGATATTTCTGTAATATAAAAGGTTTTGCTTTTCCTTGTAAAAAGTCTGAGGTTTAAAGACATCTTTTAAACCGAAATAATCTCCGACTCTGATACATTATCTTAGAATCTAAGCTATTTTTTCCTTAAGAAAAAGTCTTAGATTCTGAGATTTCGAAACGCTTTGCCTATAAAAGTGGCACATTCTGTGTTTTTTTTTCTTTTAGAAAAAGTCTCAAATTCTAATTTATTTTTTCTTTAGAAAAATTTTCATATTTTCCCAGAAGAAAATTTTCATATTTTTCCTACAGAAAGATTTAAAGATTCTGAGACTTCTTTCCAATAAAAATTTCAAAGATTTAAAAACACTTTTCCAATAATGACATTTTGAGATTCTTCAACATTTTTCTTAGCAAATAATTCTCACATAATATCCGTTTCTTTTTCTCCTTCCTTTTTACCATCTTCTTATCAGAATTTTTCCAAAGAAGAATTATCAAATTTTTTCTATTAAAAATTTCTCAGATTTTTACTATAAAAAAATAATCAGATTTATCTTTTAGAAAAACTTTAAGATTTTTAATGTAAAAACTTTTTAGAAAATTTCACAAATTATTCCTATAGAAAAATTGTTAAACTTTTTCCAAAAAAAAAAATCTCATATTTTTCACTTAGAAAAAAAAACACAAAGTTGTTATTTAGAAAATTCCCAAGTTTTTCCTCTAATTTTTCGTATTGAAAAAAAAAAAAAACTATCGTATTTTTTATAAAAAATATAATATTTGAGACTTTTCATATAGAAAAATTTTAATACTCAGCGACATTTTTCCTTATGAAAAGTTTTAAATTCTAAAACATTAATCAGAGCAGAATTTCTTTAAAAAAAATCTCCTTTAGAAAATTTCTGGTATGTATTATATAGAAATATTCGAGGGTTTTTTCCTATATAAAAATTTGTAAATTATTCCTTTGGAATTTTTTCAAAATTTTCCTATAAAAAATTCTCAAATTTTTTCACACATGAGGCATTCCACACCAAATGTCCCGCTACAGAAAAACATGTGTCCCGTAAATTTCTGAATAGGTTGTTTGAATAGCCCTATATGGAACTTAGAAAATTTCGTTTTTGGTTTTTCAATTTTTCAAAAACTGGGCTTAGGAGGCGTGGTCAAATATTGGAAAAATGGTCAAATTTGTGGCGAGTTGCCTTGATTAAATATTTATCACATGAAAACGGAATGCACCATAATATCAAAAATTTACATTCTTTTATAGTTTTGTATGGGCTATCGATTAAAATTTTTTTTGGAAAATTTTTAGAATCCGTTCTAAAATTTTCCATATTTTAAAAAAGTCAATTTATCAAAAATCCGGCCACTTTTTTTTTTTAGTTTTTTTTTAAAGTTTAGATGTTTGTCCATTAGACCACCCAAATTTGCAAAAGTATTTTTTTGTTCGCTCTACCGGCAGTTTCTGATAGATTAGCCATAAAAAATAATATCTGTGCAAGAACTGGATCTCTCGGTTGCATACAGGACAGTCGATTTGAACTTTTGACCCTAAAAGTGACCTAAAAACACTACAAAGCTTTTAAGTGCCATAACTCTTAAAATGTGCGTTTTTTTTTCAAAAAATGCTATATAAGTTTTATTTTGCCGAATAAGAAAGCAAACATTTCCTTCATACAAATTTTTAGCCTAAGTCTAAGAAATCGTGGTGTTTTTGGCGGTTAAAGTAAAAATTTATGTAAAACGACCCTCGTTAAAATTTGGACGGAGACTCAAATAGTCGGTATCCATTATTTTGTAGAGTAAGATATGTAGTTTTCATAAACCAATTACATTTGGAATTTATATGGGTAATTTCATTACAGAAGAGCCCAAAGCTGACTTTGAAGTTTCGATTTTCCAAATGCAAAAACTATTATTTCAGTGTTTGCGATACATCTCCGAAAGTGATGCTGCCATATACAAAAAAACGGTTTTTCGCGATTTTTATCATGATGGTCCATATAACATAGATGTTTTTTGTCCACTATTCGTAGTGTCATGGACGCCTTTATGATCCACAAAATGCAAGTTTTTTATCAGAGACCAATTTAGCGGTTAATTTCGCGAAAACTTAAAAAAATGAAGAAATCCGCGAATTTAAGGGCTTAAGATGAAAAGCTTTAAACCAAATTTATATTAGAAATATTGCTACAAGTTATATCTTTGTTTTCCATGCCATAAAATTTAAAAATCGTTAGCTTTGGATTTTTTTTTTTGTTAAAAAAGCAGCTGAAAATCAGAAAATCTTTAATGACATTTTACAAGAAAACTGTACCATACATCGAAAAACGGAGTACGCCATTGGATTCAGCATGTCCGAAATATATTGAAATGATGGTCGTACCTCTTGTTTTCTAAAAAAGTGGTTAGTTTTGTCACGCAGTGTAATTTTCGAAATACAATTGATAATTCTTAAATACAAGTGATTTTTTCTGAAATAATTTTGATAAGTTCTGAAATAGAATTGATAACTTCGGATATACAATTGATAATATCTGAAATAAAATTGATAAATTCTGAAATACAAATGAAAACTTCAGAAATGCGTTTGATAATTTCTGAAATACAATTTGAAATGGTGTAGTGTTCTAGTTTTAATCTTTTTAAATTCATTTTATTTTTGAGCGCCTAATTTGACATGGAAAATATATGTCAAATATCATGAAACGAATTTTTTTTTCAAATTTTGTTATCTGGTATTAAAAAATTGACTTTTTATAGAAACTGCTTCTTTTTTAAATGTCCGTAAAATTGAAGTAAATTTGTCGATATATGGAATAAGTTATTTTAAATCTATAACCAGGTTGAAAAATGTTGAATGTAGAATTGATAAAGCATTTAATTTGAAACAAATAAAAGGCAAATCCAACGATATGGTCCAGAGATATTTAAATTTAAGTATAGCGATTTTTTTTAGTTGAAAATTGTCTCGAAAACTTGTCTACTTTTGATACCTTGAAATTCATTTTCCGATTTAGCACGCGAAATTACATGAAAAACAAACGCAAAATGTCGCGTATCAAAATCTCTGAAACTAATGTTATAAACATTTTTTTTTTTTTGTATGGATTTTTTTAGGGCAAAACTTTAATCCCATAGCGGCACTGGTAAATACTGTTCAATTTGATTTAATTTTTTTACATGGAGTTTTTAGATCAAAACGAATTTTCCCGGCGATTGATGGAATTCGCCAAAAAAAATTATTATTGTATATATGTTTAAATTTTAAATGAGTTATGATTTCGATGGATTTTTTTCTCTTATTCCAATAAACCTCAATACAAAAAATATCCTTTATATATCTTTAGTCATTAAACTTATAGTCCTACAAACATATATTGATATTCATACCTACACACATATATTAATATCTTTAGTAAGTATGCACATGAAACCAGATTATATGAAATTGTAGTTTTATTGTTGTGGTATCTGTCATTGATATTGATTCTGTATTTGATGGTTAACATTGTAGCTATTCACATAATACAGCTGTCCCCAAAGTCAAGAGGACAATCGTCCTATTTTAGCCGGTCACAGGATAGGCACTTTTAGATCAATTGGTTCATATTTACCAGTGGTGCGTACAGCTTTGTGGTTTGGGGTGGGGGGGGGGGGGTGATTATTTTTTTCGACTACCAGCAAGCGCTACAGATATAACGTGTAAACTACATACCTACTTTTACTTTGTTGGCCATGTCAACCGGATGTCGGTTTAGACCTGATTTAAAATGGAATGCCAGTCATCTCTTCTTCTTGTTTGCTGGCGCCAGTTGGATGTATCAACTCCAGGTTCAACTAAGTTCTTCATAACTTGATCTCTCCAACGGGTTTTCTGGGCCCCAGGTTTACGTTTTCCTCCGAGGGGTTTTTCCATACGCTCGACGTGTCCAAGCCACCGCAATCGCTGTATTTTAATGCGTCTGATTATTTCCATCGGCATATCTAAGTGCAGCGTATACAGCTCGTGGTTCATTCTGATTCGGTACCCATCATCAACGCGTGGATCAAA
>CAWUER010000421.1:0-51562 GCA_963921195.1 Pegoplata infirma | reverse complement strand
ATTTTAAAAAAACTCTGAATCAGTGCAGTCATTAGAAAATATATAATCGATGATAAATTTTCTATAGAAAATTGTTTATCCATTATAAATTTTTTATAGAAAATTTTTTATCGATTACACATTTTCCGTTTTCTAAAAAAAAAAATTGTTATCTATTATAAATTTTTTAGCGAACATTTTTATCGATTTTAAATTTTCTATAGAAACTTTTTTATCGATTACAAATTTTATATCGAGAATTTTTTTATCGACTATAAATATTATATAAAATGTATTTTTTTTTTCGATTACAAATTTTCTATAGAAAATTTTTATCGATTATAATTTCATTATAAGTTTTCTATAAATTTTTTTTATCGATTATAAATTATACTAGTGGAATAGCCTGTCCCTGCCAGGCGGAACACCAAATCACTTTTCTCAATAGTTCTAATATTTTACCAAACTTTAAAAAAAATATGTTTGTGCTTAAAAATTTAATATTGCTAGATTGAGTTACATCAATATATTTCCCAAACTGGAAAAAAATTAATGAGTATAAAAGGTTTTATTGATAAAATTTTAGAACTAAATTTAGAACGCCCATTTCGTCTCTCCGTCCATAAACCGGATATCAAAAATCCATCGTGTGGATCTGTCCCATGGTCACTCCTATATACATGGCAATTTTAATCTTTCTTTTTATCATGAAGTGTTTTAAAATTAGTTAAAATGTTAAAAAACACAAAAATTTTTCCACTTAAGTTTTTCCTTATAATTCTTCGTACACAGTTTAAATATTAAATCTGACTTCATAAGGATATGATACATTGTCAATACTTTATGCTTTACCATTTTCAGCTTCCTTAGTCATTAGGGGTTTCAGAAATAGTTTAAATATTTAAAAACAAAATTTCGCCGTCTTCCGCCACTCCCCCTGACTTAAAGGCCGAAAATCCGGCTACGTTACAGATTATATATACAAACTGAACAAAATTCACATCGGATTTTTTGTATTTCCGCCCTTTCACTGGATATCCAGGTCAGAGTTGATCTTTGCCATTGTCCGTACCATATGTATTTTAATTTTCATCTTTCAAGGTCATAAGGTGTCTTCAAAATTAGGTTAGATGAAAAAACATAATTTTTTCACGCCCATTTCTTCTCTTAATTCTCCGTCCCTACACAGAGAGAACAGTTTAGTTGTGCCAGCCGAATTTAGAGCCAACTGCATAGTTTAATAACAACAACCGAAATTTTCGGTTGCCATAACCAAAATTTGTTTTGAAAATTTAACTTCTGTTGGTCCAAATAAATTTCGGTAATCGCAACCGAAAATTTCAGTTGTTGTAATTAAACCATGCAGTTGGCTCTTAATTCGGCTGGCACAATTAAACTGTTTTTTCTGTGTATTCCAAATTTTTTAAGTCTGACTACTTTATGATAAGCTCCATCGTTAGTACTATACTCGTATCCACGCCCCTTTTCCCTCTCAATTCTCCGTCCACAGTCCAAAAATTTGAAGTCTGACTACTTAAGGATATGCTCCAGTGTCAGGACAATATGCTTGCAATTTTCGGCTGCGTAGGTCATTAGGGCTTTAAAGTTAGTCAAATAAAAAAAAAAAAACACAATATTGCCTTGCCCCTTTTTCCTCTCAACTCCCCATCTACATTCCAAAAATGTTAAATCGGACTACTTTAGAATATACTTCATAGTAAGGACTACATGTTAGGGATTTTTAGCTTCCGTATTTATTGGGGCTGAGCTTAAAAATACTCTTAAATGTTAAAAGAAAAAAATTTTTGCCAAGTCCCTTTTTTCTCGTAATTCGCCGCCCACAGGCAAAAAATCCGACTTCGTAAGAATCTGTCCCTGGTGTTTTATTATATATGTACATGCCAATTTTAAGCTTTTAAGTCCATCAAAAAGATTCAAAAGGCGATGGATTCACAAAAAATAAGAGAAACACAAAAAAATAAAATATATATTCAGAAAATAGATGGAAATAAATTTACCACGCCCTTTGCCTTTCTTATTCTCCACCCATACACTGGATATCAAAAATCCAGGCTCGTGTTGATCTTCCACATGAAACCTTCTATATACATGCCAATTCTGTGCATTTTCCGCTTCCTTTGGGGCTTCAAAAGAAGTTAAAATGTTAAAAATCTCAATTTTGTCACTCCCCATTTTCCTTTCAATTCTCCGCCCACAGTCCAAAAGTTTAAAATTTGACTACTTCAGGATATGCTTCATCGATAGGACTTTACGCTAGAAAATTTTCAGCTTCCTAAGTCATTAGAGGACTTTAAAATAAGCAAAAATGCCAATTTTCATCTTCATATATCATTTGGGGTTTTCAAATTAAATATTAAACAAGTAGAAAAATTAAATTCGACTTCATCGAATCTATGAATACCCTCCACAATGTTATCTGATAGTAATTTTCTAAAAAAAATTCCAAAAAATTGCATTACAAATTTTTTATTAGAAATATGTATATTATTTTGAGTCAAACTTTCTTTTAATCAATCAAATTTTTTTGAGTGTAAAATTTTTTTGACTGTCAACATTTTTTTTGAGTCTGCCATTTCATTAAAAAAAAAAAATAATAATGTGTACATTTTTTTTTGAGTGTAACATTTTTTTTGAGTGTAAATATTTTTTTAGTGTACAATTTCTGTGAGTAACAAATTACTTTGTAAAATATTTTTGTTGTTTTATCCTTATATATATATAAAAATGACATGTTAGTTTGTTTGTTTGTTTGTTTGTGTCGCTTTCAGAAAAAAACTACTGAACCGATTCAAATGAAATTTGGCATGTAGATAGTACGTTTCCTGGAATGAAAACTGGCACCAATGGCATCTCGATTGGATGCCCCGCCTCCTTTTACGCCCACTTTTTGTGAATTTCAGATTTTTCAATATATTTGGTTGTTGTACTATATTTGGATGTTTGTTACCGATAAACATGCACTTTGGCATTCTAATAGCGCGTCTTTTGCAAGGAAATATATGCCATCCCGCATCTTGATTGGAATCCACGCCTCTTTTTACGCCCACTTTTTGTAAATATAAGATCCTTACAAAGGGGCGTGGCATCCTTTGGTTTTTCGGTCTGTCTGTCTGTCCACAATCAAGGATAAACGGCTGAACCGATTTACATGAAATCTTCACCATAGATAGTACTAACCGAGACGGGAACTATATGAGAGACCGATCGGCCAAGTGGGCGTAAGATGCCACGCCCCTTTCTATTATATTGAACATTATTTCTGCCTTTTCATCAATTACACTTAAACGGCTGAATCGATTTTAAAGAAATTTTCACCACATACATCCAAGCGGGAAATATAGTTCATAATAGGGAGGCGATCACACAAAGGGGCGGAAATGCCACGCCCTTTGTACTTCATTGAAAGTTATTTCTACCTGTCCCGTAATCACGCTTAAACGTCTGAACCGATTTTAATGAAAATTTCACCACACATAGTACTAACCCAGGCGGGCACTATAGGATATAATAGGAGGGCACTCTGACGGATGGGCGTAAAAGTCCACGCCCCTTTGTATTACATTGAAAGTTATTTTTGCCAGTTCCGTAATCACTCTTAAACGTCTGAACAGATTTTATTGCAATTTTCAACACAGATAGTACTAACCGAAGCGGGAACAATAAGCCATATCAGCACGTTATTGGGCAAAGGCGTTTTAAAATACCGCTCTTTGTCCTGTCTCTACCTGTCCCGCAATCACGCTTAAACGTCTGAGCCGATTTTAATGAAAATTTCACCACACATAGTACTAACCCAGGCGGGCACTATAGGTTATAATAGGAGGGCGCTCTGAAGGATGGGCGTAAAAGTCCACGCCCCTTTGTATTACATTGAAAGTTATTTCTGCCAGTTCCGCAATCACTCTTAAACGTCTGGACAGATATTATTGCAATTTTCAACACAGATAGTACTAACCGAAGCGGGAACAATATGCCACATCAGCACGTTATTAGGCAAAGGCGTTTTAAAATGGATCTCTTTGTATTAATTTCAAATTATTTTTGACTGCCATAATAAAGCGCGTTTGGACAAAGAGGCATTAGTTGCATCGCTCTTTGTACTATACTAATAGTTGTTTCTATCAGTTCCGCAATTAACGGCTGAATAAATTATTTTGAAATTTTCGTCACAGATAGTACTAAACGAGGCGGGAACTTTAGAACATAAAATGAGATATCGTACAAAGGGGCATAAAATGACACTCCCTGTTAAATTTATTGCACCACCTTTTTTGCCTTTTTTGCAATCACGCTTATTCGGCTTAACTGATTTTAAAGAAATTTCCACCTCAGATAGTACTAACCGAGGCAGGAACTATAGGCCACAAAAGAGTGTGGTTTGACAAAGGGGAGTAAAATCCCGCGCTCTTTTGAATTACATTGAAAGTTATTTCTGCCTGTCCCATAATCATGCCGCTTATTCGGCTTAACTGATTTTGAAGAAACTATAGGCCACAAAAGAGTGTGGTTTGACAAAGGGGAGTAAAATCCCACGCTCTTTTGTATTACATTGAAAGTTATTTCTGCCTGTCCCATAATCATGCTTAAACGGCTTAACCGATTTTAATGGATTTTTCTCCACATATAGTACTTCCGAAACGGGAATAATAAACCATAATAGAGCGTGTTTAGACCACGGGGCATAAGTTGTCACGCCCCTTTGCACCACACTGAAAGTTTTTTTTTTGTCTGTTCCGTAATTACGCTTAAGCGCCTTAACTGATTTTAATAAAATTTTAACATATATGTATAGTACTTACTAACCGAGGTGGGAACAATATGCCATATTAGCGCGTGATTGGGCAAAGGCGTGTATTTTTGCCAGTTCCGCAATCACGCAAAAACGGCTGAGCCAATTTTTAATAACTGACTAACCGATGCGGACCCAAATCAGTGTCCGATCGAACAAAGGGACGTAAATTGACACACCCATTTATAATATATTGAAAGATATTTCTACCTATTCGGTTATCACGCTTAAACGTCGAGTACTAAACAAGGCGGCAATAATAGGTCATATCAGCGCGCGATCGCACAGAGGTGGTGTAAAGTAATGCGAAATTGAAATTTTCACCAGATGTAGTGTTAACCGAGGATGCAACCATAGGGCATTACAAACTGTTATTCATTATATAATATTTTTTTCAACCCGGGCAACGCCGGGTGCGAAACAGCTAGTACCTACATATATGTAATACAAAAAAAAAACTATTTCACATATTTTCCACTTTTTATATTACTACACTCAAAAAAAAAAGTTTGTAAAATTACAAGCAAAAGGTCTTGTAATTCTATTTTACTAATATTTTTGTCTATTTAAAAAAATTCTTGTATTTTTAATAAAACAAAAACTACCGTGCGCTTTGTAATTTTACTATAATATGTCGGTAAATTTATTTAACAATTTTTTTAGGTAAATTAACAAAAAAAAATAATTATTTTACAAATTAAAAAAAAATTACAAGGTGTTTAGTTGTTTTACACAAGAAAATTGTAATTGTACAACAACATTTTATTTGATAGTATTTAGTCTTTCTACCAAAAAATGTTTTATTACAAACAATTTTTTTTCAAGATTTTTTAGTTTACAAGGTTTTCAGTATTTTGACACAAAAAAATGTAATTAAACAAAAATTTGTATTGAAAAATAATTATGCAACAATAGGAGACGCAAAAATTTTCTAAGTCCATATTTTGTTAAAAATTATTTTTTATAAATAAAAAATTTCATAAAAAAATTTTGAAAATTTTTTAAGTTCCGGATACAAACATTTTTCAATTAGTTGTAAGCTTTATCAAAAAAATTGAATATCAAGACAATTTTTTGGTAACTTGCTTTAAGCAAAATACCACAATTTTTTATATGTTTTACTATATTATTGTTCTAGTTTTTTTGTTTGTATTTTTACCATTTTTTGGTAATTTTACCATATTTTTTTGGTACTTTTTTTTTAAATCTGGCACTAAAATGTCAATCAAAAGCTGTCAATTATAAAAAATTAAGTTTTTTCTTATTTTATCAGGTACATAAACGTCCAATCTACAATATCCAAAGTTTTTTTTTATAATTTTTTTAAAAATTCTTGCTAAAATAATTAAAAATTCGAAAAAAAAGGTAATTTTTTTTGCAGTTTTTCTTGAAAATATAAGAAATTTCTTGTGTAGCCTCCTTCGCAATTCTCATTTGTTCTACTTAAGAAAAACGAAATTCCGAAAAAAAAATGCAGTGTTATACTCTAAAAAGTTTGTTCAAAGTGTTCAAGTGAAAAAAAAAGCATTTCAGGTTGTTAAAGTGCTACTCCAGCTGCCGAAGAAGGAAAAATAAGATTCACCAATGGAAAAAACCTTGAAATTTACAAAACCAATATGTAAATATACCAAATTTTTTGTAAATTTACAAAACAAATATGAAAGTTTATAAAACAAAATTGTATACTTACAGAAAAAGTTGTAATTTTACAAAAATGAAGTAGAAAATACAAAAACAATATTGTAAATTTACAAATTATTTGGTTAAACTACTGTTTTTACGGCAAAAAAATAAGAAAAAATGGTATATTTACAATAAAAATTGTAAATTTTCCACTTTTTACTGTAAATATACAAGTTTTTTGCCATAAAAAACTGTAGTTAAACTAAACAATTTGTAAATCTACAATTTTAAATTTTGATTTTCTACTTTATTTCGTAAATTTACAACTTTTTTTGTAAGTCTACAATAATATTTTACAAAAAAAATTGTAAATTGTGGTGTTTAAACAATGCACTACAATTTTACATGCTGGGATAGTAAACAAAGTACAAGCATAAGTCAGCTTGAAATAAAAATCAAAGAAATTAAACACCGACTTTGTTCAAGTAGAACAAACGGCAAAGGGGTGTGTTTTTGTTTGCAATGTATTTGTATTGGCTGTCAAGTCATCGTCTTTTTAGAGTTCATTGATATCGTGACTTACATTTTCTTTGTCACACTTTCAGTTTCAATGTAGAACAAGGGTTTTGGATTTCTTTTTGAAACCAAGAAAGAACTCAACTAAACAAAATATCTATGATGTAATGAACTGTACTCAATTATGTGGGAGTACAATTGACATAATATTTTGACCAAAATAAAAATAACTCAATGAAATTTCTGATGAACTAACACTAAACGAACTGCAAGACATAACAGAATATTATGTAGATCAAATTTGTAAAATTAGAATAAGAAAAGAAAATATGTAATTTTAAGTTATTGAGTCAAATTTAGAAATTAACTCATAGAAAAGAAGTTTAGAACTTCTCATTAACTATTTATAAGGAAAGAAAAATTAAAATAAAATCAGAGTTAATTCAAACTCCAACAAAGACTTGTCTTTCTTTTTTTAATAAGAAGTTAGTACTTTACAAAATTTACACTTTCTCCCAGTAATTTTTTTGTTAAATCAATTTACAAATTATCCCCGTAACATTACGGGGCTTCTTGCTAGTACATATTTTACAAAACCTGCACCGTAAAATCACGGGGATTTTATGTCATTTTACAATTTTTTTTTTTTGAGTGTATCCTCTTCTTTAAAAACAAATTAACATTCAATCATACACATACTTTATTTGATTTTTTCCCGTTACATACAGTTACACTAACAATAACAAAACAATAACAAATATTTACTTGTCTAACAACTAAACTGCACCCTACGACAAGAAAACAAACAACAACAAGTTTTACAAATCTGGTATTTCACCATTCCCTTAAAACTTGTTTAACGAGTTTTCAACAGTTTAAGGTGAAACAAATCTGAAATTCAGTGCTTTGCTTATAACTTTTGAACCACTGAACCGATTTTGCTGAAATGTGCGCAGAAATCCAACATAAATATCATCCAACGTTTTCAAAATAAAGTTTTACGAAAAATGGTGAACGCTCCATGGTACATAAGGAACACTGACCTTCATCGCGACTTAGGAGTTGATAGTGTGATAACAACTATTAAAAAGTATGCAGTCAATCATCATACAAAGTTACAACGCCACACCAATGAGGAAGCATCTCGCCTTTTCTTTAATCCATCTAACGAAAGAAGATTGGTTCGTACAAAACCCATTGATCTGGTTGGGGTAAATTTGCCTTAGATCATCATTTTAAAATAATATATCTATAGAATAATACTACTAGATAGTTCTCAGTTTGAACTAGTTGTAGTTTTAGTAAACAAAAGTTTTGTAATTATTTTACATTCAATTATTTGTTTAATAAAAAAAAAAAAAAAAAAAAAAAATTATTTATTAATATTTCGACCTCCTGAATTTGATTTCACTATCAAAACTGAATTTTATCGTAGGGGTTTCTTGTTTTCTTACAAGGAAAATCTTCAAAGTGAACATACGTAATTTCTTTGAAATTTATGCCCATGAAAGACAACAAATATCTAACATTGACCTATCTGAGCTTATTGGTCTTAATTTAGTTTTAAAGGGTTAAACGGGAGTCAAAAATGACAGATTTTTAGTAATTTTAACTTTTAGGTACATTGATGCCACTTATGTATATCAGATCCGTTTCATTTGAAATAAAAATTTTGGCGTCTGTTTGAGACATTTTATTTGTTGCATAATTGTTTTTGTTAAAAATGTATAGTTTTTGTTAAACTATATAGTTTTTGTAAAACAAATTCATTGTTGGTACTATTTTCTATTTAAATTAAGCAATCACATGAATTTTTCATTGGCAGTTTTTCTTACAGGTCGGGTTTCATCCGAATTTAAAAAAAAAATATATCTTTATTAGTGTGTCCAAAATAAAATAAGGTAAAAATTCAAAGAAGTTCGAAACATTAGTGTTTTCATTTTTAAACCATTTATATGCTTGATTATATTCTTGTTTATGAGCTTTATTCCGCTTTCATAGTAGGGAAATAGGAATGGGGTGGGGGCCATTTAGGGTTGCCATCCGTCCTCTTTTCCCGGGCAGTCCTACTTCTTTTTTAGAAAGTGTCCGGGGTTGTCCTACTTTTTGCACTTTATTTTTTTATTACTTTTAAACTTTTGAATTATTTTGATTGCCATATTTTCTCTTATCAGCAGTAATGTCAACTTTTTGAGAACAAAACGCACAAAAATTAAAAAAAAAAACGCATCAAATTAATTATTTTTCGAGTAAAAATTCACTCTAGGTAGTGCGAAAATAACTACGTTAGCATCAATTCTTATCAGCTGTTGTGTATCTTAAAGTTTGCTCTCGGAAAAAAGATTTGTATATCAAAAATTTCCATTACAAATTTAAAAAAAAAAAAATAATTTTAAAAAAATTCCTTTGAATTTCCAAAAATTTCATTTGTATTTCAGAAATTTCCAATTGTATTTCAAAAGTTTCCAGTTGTACTTTAAAAATTTCAAAATGCTTTTCAGAAAAATCCGTTTCAGAAATTTCCAATTAAATTTAAAAAATGTCCATTTATATTTCAAAAATGTCTAAATGCTTTTCAGAAAATTCCAATTAAATATATTTCAAAAATTTCTATTTCTAATCAAAATTTTTCAAATGCTTTGCAGAAAATTTTGATATACAAATAAAAATTTTTTTAAAAAGCGTTTAGATAATTATATTTTGAGTAGATTTTTTTCTAGCTCGAGGTCATATAATAATTTTCAAGAAAAAAATCTTTGTTTTAAATTTATTTACGTTGGTCATTTTTTGCAAGACTTAATCGCCCATTGTCAAGATTATTTAGCAAAAAATAAAAACCCTGTACTACAAGTAGTAAAGGGTCTTTAATGACAATCGTTAATGATCAAACTAAAATAAAAATACATATTCGATTCTATTTCCATTGGGAATTAGAAGACGAAAATTGTACCATCGTAGTAAGGTCACGATCATCATCCCGAAACACGTGTCGACAAAGTCTTGCAAAAAATTACCAACATAATAAATTTAAAACAGAAAAATAATTTTCTTGAAAATTATTATATGAGAATATCATAGTTTTAATTAGTAAAGGAAATAATGACCTCGAGCTAGAAAAAAACCTACTCAAAATAAAATATTTTAAAGGTCGAGTACAACAATTTTTATTTTTTAATAAAAATTAATCAGAATTTGAACATTTAGATAATTTTTAAATAAAAATGGACATTTTTGAAATACAATTGAATTATCTAAAATTCCAATTGAATTTATTTAAATTCAAAAGTAATTTTCTTAAAATCATTGAGAAAATTTTGAAATGGAAATGTTTAAAATACAAATGGAATTTTCTGAAAACCATTTAGAAAATTTTGAATTACAAATAGAAAATTCTGATATACAATTAAAATTTTTGAATTATAATTGGACATTTTTTTAAATTAACCAAACATTTTTGAATTAAAAATGAATATTTCTGAAATATAATTGAAAATTTCTCATATATAATTGGAAATATAGTTAAACATTTTTTAAAATTGAAAATTTTTGAAATATAATTGGTACTTTCTGAAATTAAATTTGGAAGATTTTCTTTTATGTATTTTTGTGATTTTTTTAGTGGAAATGAAAATTGTTTCCTTAATAAAAATGCATTTTTTTTTGCATATTGTGTCGCGCAGTTTACTTTTTTTAAATTAATTTATTAAAATAAATTGTCCTCTTTTTTGGGTCAAATGTCCTCCTTTTTTGAGGTTGGCGTCCTCTTTTTTTCAAAATGGAAATGGCAACCCTACTCTAGACCCCTCTAAGTTCCGAGGTTCGTGGTATATGTGGTTTTTTAATTTAAAAATAGTCAAAAAAAATTTTTTTTTGCGTAGCCGGCCTTTGGCCGGGCACAAACTCCATAAATTAATTTAGCGGATTCGCTAAATAATTTTTTTTTTTGGGTAGCAGGATTTACGGGGAAATATATTTCCACATTTTGAACTGATATGGCTTTATTTCCACTTTGGTTGCAAAATCAATATGACTTTATTGCTCAATCGTGTTGGTAATAAAGCCATATGGCCTTATTTCCCATTGAATTGAGAAATAAGGCCATATGGCCTTATTGCTATGGCTTTATTTCACCCCCCCTCGAAAATTGTCAACATATTTTTTCACTGAAACGAGCATGATGACGTACCAGCAAAGTTATTCAAATTTTATTGTTTAGATTATTCATTAAAATATTATTTTATGAAAGACATAAACGTCCACAAGTAAATAAAACAAAAACTATGTAGAGGATTTTTTTTTTTAAATCAATAGAGTAATCCTGATCCTTATATTATCCGGTATTCAATACAACCGGTAACGAAGTACCGGGATGGTAAGCTTGTAATAAGTATATACTCTTTGAACGTTTTTCCTTTTCCAAAAATTATGGACGGTTTATTTTTAATGATCGATATTTTAAAAAAACTCTGAATCAGTGCAGTCATTAGAAAATATATAATCGATGATAAATTTTCTATAGAAAATTGTTTATCCATTATAAATTTTTTATAGAAAATTTTTTATCGATTACACATTTTCCGTTTTCTAAAAAAAAAATTGTTATCTATTATAAATTTTTTAGCGAACATTTTTTATCGATTTTAAATTTTCTATAGAAACTTTTTTATCGATTACAAATTTTATATCGAGAATTTTTTATCGACTATAAATATTATATAAAATGTATTTTTTTTTTCGATTACAAATTTTCTATAGAAAATTTTTATCGATTATAATTTCATTATAAGTTTTCTATAAATTTTTTTTATCGATTATAAATTATACTAGTGGAATAGCCTGTCCCTGCCAGGCGGAACACCAAATCACTTTTCTCAATAGTTCTAATATTTTACCAAACTTTAAAAAAAATATGTTTGTGCTTAAAAATTTAATATTGCTAGATTGAGTTACATCAATATATTTCCCAAACTGGAAAAAAATTAATGAGTATAAAAGGTTTTATTGATAAAATTTTAGAACTAAATTTAGAACGCCCATTTCGTCTCTCCGTCCATAAACCGGATATCAAAAATCCATCGTGTGGATCTGTCCCATGGTCACTCCTATATACATGGCAATTTTAATCTTTCTTTTTATCATGAAGTGTTTTAAAATTAGTTAAAATGTTAAAAAACACAAAAATTTTTCCACTTAAGTTTTTCCTTATAATTCTTCGTACACAGTTTAAATATTAAATCTGACTTCATAAGGATATGATACATTGTCAATACTTTATGCTTTACCATTTTCAGCTTCCTTAGTCATTAGGGGTTTCAGAAATAGTTTAAATATTTAAAAACAAAATTTCGCCGTCTTCCGCCACTCCCCCTGACTTAAAGGCCGAAAATCCGGCTACGTTACAGATTATATATACAAACTGAACAAAATTCACATCGGATTTTTTGTATTTCCGCCCTTTCACTGGATATCCAGGTCAGAGTTGATCTTTGCCATTGTCCGTACCATATGTATTTTAATTTTCATCTTTCAAGGTCATAAGGTGTCTTCAAAATTAGGTTAGATGAAAAAACATAATTTTTTCACGCCCATTTCTTCTCTTAATTCTCCGTCCCTACACAGAGAGAACAGTTTAGTTGTGCCAGCCGAATTTAGAGCCAACTGCATAGTTTAATAACAACAACCGAAATTTTCGGTTGCCATAACCAAAATTTGTTTTGAAAATTTAACTTCTGTTGGTCCAAATAAATTTCGGTAATCGCAACCGAAAATTTCAGTTGTTGTAATTAAACCATGCAGTTGGCTCTTAATTCGGCTGGCACAATTAAACTGTTTTTTCTGTGTATTCCAAATTTTTTAAGTCTGACTACTTTATGATAAGCTCCATCGTTAGTACTATACTCGTATCCACGCCCCTTTTCCCTCTCAATTCTCCGTCCACAGTCCAAAAATTTGAAGTCTGACTACTTAAGGATATGCTCCAGTGTCAGGACAATATGCTTGCAATTTTCGGCTGCGTAGGTCATTAGGGCTTTAAAGTTAGTCAAATAAAAAAAAAAAAACACAATATTGCCTTGCCCCTTTTTCCTCTCAACTCCCCATCTACATTCCAAAAATGTTAAATCGGACTACTTTAGAATATACTTCATAGTAAGGACTACATGTTAGGGATTTTTAGCTTCCGTATTTATTGGGGCTGAGCTTAAAAATACTCTTAAATGTTAAAAGAAAAAAATTTTTGCCAAGTCCCTTTTTTCTCGTAATTCGCCGCCCACAGGCAAAAAATCCGACTTCGTAAGAATCTGTCCCTGGTGTTTTATTATATATGTACATGCCAATTTTAAGCTTTTAAGTCCATCAAAAAGATTCAAAAGGCGATGGATTCACAAAAAATAAGAGAAACACAAAAAAATAAAATATATATTCAGAAAATAGATGGAAATAAATTTACCACGCCCTTTGCCTTTCTTATTCTCCACCCATACACTGGATATCAAAAATCCAGGCTCGTGTTGATCTTCCACATGAAACCTTCTATATACATGCCAATTCTGTGCATTTTCCGCTTCCTTTGGGGCTTCAAAAGAAGTTAAAATGTTAAAAATCTCAATTTTGTCACTCCCCATTTTCCTTTCAATTCTCCGCCCACAGTCCAAAAGTTTAAAATTTGACTACTTCAGGATATGCTTCATCGATAGGACTTTACGCTAGAAAATTTTCAGCTTCCTAAGTCATTAGAGGACTTTAAAATAAGCAAAAATGCCAATTTTCATCTTCATATATCATTTGGGGTTTTCAAATTAAATATTAAACAAGTAGAAAAATTAAATTCGACTTCATCGAATCTATGAATACCCTCCACAATGTTATCTGATAGTAATTTTCTAAAAAAAATTCCAAAAAATTGCATTACAAATTTTTTATTAGAAATATGTATATTATTTTGAGTCAAACTTTCTTTTAATCAATCAAATTTTTTTGAGTGTAAAATTTTTTTGACTGTCAACATTTTTTTTGAGTCTGCCATTTCATTAAAAAAAAAAAATAATAATGTGTACATTTTTTTTTGAGTGTAACATTTTTTTTGAGTGTAAATATTTTTTTAGTGTACAATTTCTGTGAGTAACAAATTACTTTGTAAAATATTTTTGTTGTTTTATCCTTATATATATATAAAAATGACATGTTAGTTTGTTTGTTTGTTTGTTTGTGTCGCTTTCAGAAAAAAACTACTGAACCGATTCAAATGAAATTTGGCATGTAGATAGTACGTTTCCTGGAATGAAAACTGGCACCAATGGCATCTCGATTGGATGCCCCGCCTCCTTTTACGCCCACTTTTTGTGAATTTCAGATTTTTCAATATATTTGGTTGTTGTACTATATTTGGATGTTTGTTACCGATAAACATGCACTTTGGCATTCTAATAGCGCGTCTTTTGCAAGGAAATATATGCCATCCCGCATCTTGATTGGAATCCACGCCTCTTTTTACGCCCACTTTTTGTAAATATAAGATCCTTACAAAGGGGCGTGGCATCCTTTGGTTTTTCGGTCTGTCTGTCTGTCCACAATCAAGGATAAACGGCTGAACCGATTTACATGAAATCTTCACCATAGATAGTACTAACCGAGACGGGAACTATATGAGAGACCGATCGGCCAAGTGGGCGTAAGATGCCACGCCCCTTTCTATTATATTGAACATTATTTCTGCCTTTTCATCAATTACACTTAAACGGCTGAATCGATTTTAAAGAAATTTTCACCACATACATCCAAGCGGGAAATATAGTTCATAATAGGGAGGCGATCACACAAAGGGGCGGAAATGCCACGCCCTTTGTACTTCATTGAAAGTTATTTCTACCTGTCCCGTAATCACGCTTAAACGTCTGAACCGATTTTAATGAAAATTTCACCACACATAGTACTAACCCAGGCGGGCACTATAGGATATAATAGGAGGGCACTCTGACGGATGGGCGTAAAAGTCCACGCCCCTTTGTATTACATTGAAAGTTATTTTTGCCAGTTCCGTAATCACTCTTAAACGTCTGAACAGATTTTATTGCAATTTTCAACACAGATAGTACTAACCGAAGCGGGAACAATAAGCCATATCAGCACGTTATTGGGCAAAGGCGTTTTAAAATACCGCTCTTTGTCCTGTCTCTACCTGTCCCGCAATCACGCTTAAACGTCTGAGCCGATTTTAATGAAAATTTCACCACACATAGTACTAACCCAGGCGGGCACTATAGGTTATAATAGGAGGGCGCTCTGAAGGATGGGCGTAAAAGTCCACGCCCCTTTGTATTACATTGAAAGTTATTTCTGCCAGTTCCGCAATCACTCTTAAACGTCTGGACAGATATTATTGCAATTTTCAACACAGATAGTACTAACCGAAGCGGGAACAATATGCCACATCAGCACGTTATTAGGCAAAGGCGTTTTAAAATGGATCTCTTTGTATTAATTTCAAATTATTTTTGACTGCCATAATAAAGCGCGTTTGGACAAAGAGGCATTAGTTGCATCGCTCTTTGTACTATACTAATAGTTGTTTCTATCAGTTCCGCAATTAACGGCTGAATAAATTATTTTGAAATTTTCGTCACAGATAGTACTAAACGAGGCGGGAACTTTAGAACATAAAATGAGATATCGTACAAAGGGGCATAAAATGACACTCCCTGTTAAATTTATTGCACCACCTTTTTTGCCTTTTTTGCAATCACGCTTATTCGGCTTAACTGATTTTAAAGAAATTTCCACCTCAGATAGTACTAACCGAGGCAGGAACTATAGGCCACAAAAGAGTGTGGTTTGACAAAGGGGAGTAAAATCCCGCGCTCTTTTGAATTACATTGAAAGTTATTTCTGCCTGTCCCATAATCATGCCGCTTATTCGGCTTAACTGATTTTGAAGAAACTATAGGCCACAAAAGAGTGTGGTTTGACAAAGGGGAGTAAAATCCCACGCTCTTTTGTATTACATTGAAAGTTATTTCTGCCTGTCCCATAATCATGCTTAAACGGCTTAACCGATTTTAATGGATTTTTCTCCACATATAGTACTTCCGAAACGGGAATAATAAACCATAATAGAGCGTGTTTAGACCACGGGGCATAAGTTGTCACGCCCCTTTGCACCACACTGAAAGTTTTTTTTTTGTCTGTTCCGTAATTACGCTTAAGCGCCTTAACTGATTTTAATAAAATTTTAACATATATGTATAGTACTTACTAACCGAGGTGGGAACAATATGCCATATTAGCGCGTGATTGGGCAAAGGCGTGTATTTTTGCCAGTTCCGCAATCACGCAAAAACGGCTGAGCCAATTTTTAATAACTGACTAACCGATGCGGACCCAAATCAGTGTCCGATCGAACAAAGGGACGTAAATTGACACACCCATTTATAATATATTGAAAGATATTTCTACCTATTCGGTTATCACGCTTAAACGTCGAGTACTAAACAAGGCGGCAATAATAGGTCATATCAGCGCGCGATCGCACAGAGGTGGTGTAAAGTAATGCGAAATTGAAATTTTCACCAGATGTAGTGTTAACCGAGGATGCAACCATAGGGCATTACAAACTGTTATTCATTATATAATATTTTTTTCAACCCGGGCAACGCCGGGTGCGAAACAGCTAGTACCTACATATATGTAATACAAAAAAAAAACTATTTCACATATTTTCCACTTTTTATATTACTACACTCAAAAAAAAAAGTTTGTAAAATTACAAGCAAAAGGTCTTGTAATTCTATTTTACTAATATTTTTGTCTATTTAAAAAAATTCTTGTATTTTTAATAAAACAAAAACTACCGTGCGCTTTGTAATTTTACTATAATATGTCGGTAAATTTATTTAACAATTTTTTTAGGTAAATTAACAAAAAAAAATAATTATTTTACAAATTAAAAAAAAATTACAAGGTGTTTAGTTGTTTTACACAAGAAAATTGTAATTGTACAACAACATTTTATTTGATAGTATTTAGTCTTTCTACCAAAAAATGTTTTATTACAAACAATTTTTTTTCAAGATTTTTTAGTTTACAAGGTTTTCAGTATTTTGACACAAAAAAATGTAATTAAACAAAAATTTGTATTGAAAAATAATTATGCAACAATAGGAGACGCAAAAATTTTCTAAGTCCATATTTTGTTAAAAATTATTTTTTATAAATAAAAAATTTTGAAAATTTTTTAAGTTCCGGATACAAACATTTTTCAATTAGTTGTAAGCTTTATCAAAAAAATTGAATATCAAGACAATTTTTTGGTAACTTGCTTTAAGCAAAATACCACAATTTTTTATATGTTTTACTATATTATTGTTCTAGTTTTTTTGTTTGTATTTTTACCATTTTTTGGTAATTTTACCATATTTTTTTGGTACTTTTTTTTTAAATCTGGCACTAAAATGTCAATCAAAAGCTGTCAATTATAAAAAATTAAGTTTTTTCTTATTTTATCAGGTACATAAACGTCCAATCTACAATATCCAAAGTTTTTTTTTATAATTTTTTTAAAAATACTTGCTAAAATAATTAAAAATTCGAAAAAAAAGGTAATTTTTTTTGCAGTTTTTCTTGAAAATATAAGAAATTTCTTGTGTAGCCTCCTTCGCAATTCTCATTTGTTCTACTTAAGAAAAACGAAATTCCGAAAAAAAAAATGCAGTGTTATACTCTAAAAAGTTTGTTCAAAGTGTTCAAGTGAAAAAAAAAGCATTTCAGGTTGTTAAAGTGCTACTCCAGCTGCCGAAGAAGGAAAAATAAGATTCACCAATGGAAAAAACCTTGAAATTTACAAAACCAATATGTAAATATACCAAATTTTTTGTAAATTTACAAAACAAATATGAAAGTTTATAAAACAAAATTGTATACTTACAGAAAAAGTTGTAATTTTACAAAAATGAAGTAGAAAATACAAAAACAATATTGTAAATTTACAAATTATTTGGTTAAACTACTGTTTTTACGGCAAAAAAATAAGAAAAAATGGTATATTTACAATAAAAATTGTAAATTTTCCACTTTTTACTGTAAATATACAAGTTTTTTGCCATAAAAAACTGTAGTTAAACTAAACAATTTGTAAATCTACAATTTTAAATTTTGATTTTCTACTTTATTTCGTAAATTTACAACTTTTTTTGTAAGTCTACAATAATATTTTACAAAAAAAATTGTAAATTTACACTTTCTCCCAGTAATTTTTTTGTTAAATCAATTTACAAATTATCCCCGTAACATTACGGGGCTTCTTGCTAGTACATATTTTACAAAACCTGCACCGTAAAATCACGGGGATTTTATGTCATTTTACAATTTTTTTTTTTTGAGTGTATCCTCTTCTTTAAAAACAAATTAACATTCAATCATACACATACTTTATTTGATTTTTTCCCGTTACATACAGTTACACTAACAATAACAAAACAATAACAAATATTTACTTGTCTAACAACTAAACTGCACCCTACGACAAGAAAACAAACAACAACAAGTTTTACAAATCTGGTATTTCACCATTCCCTTAAAACTTGTTTAACGAGTTTTCAACAGTTTAAGGTGAAACAAATCTGAAATTCAGTGCTTTGCTTATAACTTTTGAACCACTGAACCGATTTTGCTGAAATTCAAAACCAAGCAGCCTTAGGGAACGAAAAATATATATGCTAAGCTTCAGCCCCCTCAGAATTGTCTTTCGAAAGTTATAGCGGTTTTAATCTTGTAAATTCGAAAAATACCCTTGCCGAAATTTACTATTTTGCTCATAACTTTTGAACCACTGGACCGATTTCGCTGGATTGCAATACCAACCTGACCCGGTAAATGTAGAACATATATGTCAAACTTCAGGAGCCTCCGTAAAGTCTTTCAAAAGTTAGCGTGTTTTCAACGGACAGACAGACAGACAGACGGACGGACGGACGGACATCGCTAGATCGACTTAAAATCGATCAAGGATCATGGATATATTACTTTATGGGGTCCTAGACCAATATTTCGATGTGTTACAAACGGAATGACAAACTTATATATACCCTCTATCACTAAAGTGGAGGGTATAAAAACACGATTTTGCCACGCCCCATTTTTCTCTTAATTCTTCTTCCACAGTTTAAAAATGTTAAATCCAATTACTTCACGATATGCTTCATTGTTAGAACTAAATGCTATGCAATTTTCCGCTTCCTAAGTCATTTGGGGTTTCAAAAGAAGTAAAAATTTTAAAAAATCCCAATTTTGCCACGCCACTTTTCCCTCAATTCTCCGCCTACATTACGAAAATTTTGAATCCGACTACTTGGGGATATGCGCCATCGTTAGGACTATATTCTAGGAAATTTTCAGCTTCCTAAGTCATTTAGGGGCTTCAAAAGAAGTAAAAATGTTAAAAAAATCTAAATTTTGCCACTCCACTTTTCCCCTCAATTCTCCGCCCACATTGCGAAAATTTTAAATCCGACTACTTGGGGATATGCGGAATCGTTAGGACTATATTCTAGGAAATTTTCAGATTCCTAAGTCATTTGGGGGCTTTAAATTAAGCAAAAACGTCAAAAAATTGCATTTTGCCACGCCCACTTTCGCGCTTATTTCTCCGCCCACAGGCAAAAAATCGAAAATCCGGCTACGTTAGGATCTGCCCCAGGTGTTTTACTATAAGCATGCCAATTTTCAGCTTTGTAGCTCATCAGTGGGCTTCAAAAAGCTCTGGATAGACAAAAAAAGAGGAACACACAAATAGGGAAATTATATATACATATAGATATAGATTATAAATTTCGTTTTTAAAGTTTTTATCGATTTTAAATTTTCTACAGCAAATTTTTTATAGAAAATTTATAATCAATACAAAATTTTTTATAGAAAATTTATAATCGATAAAAAATTTTCTATATAATATTTATAACCGATAAAAAGTTTTCTATATAAAATTTATAATCGATAAAAAATTTTCTAGATAAATTTTTAAATCGATATGAACTTTGTTATAATTCAAAATAAATGAAGTGGGAATTTTCATTCAAACTTTGGAAATTTAAATAAATCTTGTATATTTTCGTTGAAACCATATAAAAAAAAATTTACCTAAGTTACAGTAGTTATTCTTACAGCAGTATTTTTTTTTTGCGTGTAGTAATAATTAACTCTTTCAGCCACAGTTTTACATATTTTATTTTATTAATAAAACAACTGCATTTTTAGTTTGATTAAGGTTTATTTATCATAAAAAAAAGAAAAAAATAAATTTGCGCTTACGTTATTTTTTGTATATTATTTGTATATTATTACGTTATTTTTTGTATATTATTTTTTTTATATTATTACGTTATTTTTTGTATATTATGCTCTTTTTACATATATAAAACATAATAATTTGTCCATAGGTGGCACGAAAACAAGTTTTAAACAAGCAACAAGAGGTGGTTAGATAACTAGCCACCAAACATGAAAGAGTTAAAGAAAGTCATGTACACAATACAAAAGTGTTTGCAGGCCAATGAAAAAAGAATTTAAATCTAAAACTAAGGATTGCACGCCACTTGCAAGCCATAATTAAATTGATCAACATATTGTAAGTTGCAGTATTATAAAAAAAAGATATTATTATTGATATTATTATTAAGTGCGTTTTTGTTTATTCAATGTCTTAAAAATACGATTATATTCAATATTTTATTATTTAAATAAAAAAAATAATAAAAAATACAAAGGCGTCTTTCTTTTTATAGGGAAACCAAAAAACCTAGGTATTATAAAGCACTTTCCATATAAAAAAATAATCAAAAATAAATGCGTAGTTTATTTATGTTTATTGCTTAATTTTGTTTCTTTACTTAATTTCTCTTTTCTTTGTTGATCTTTAACAAAATTTGGTCAATTTTTTTTTTAAGATTCTACAAATTTTATTCAAATTAACGAAATTTCGTCAAATTTACATACTCTAAAGAGGTAAAATTAACGAAATTTCTTCAAATTGAACTTTAAACACTATAGGGCAATGGTTCCCAACCTTTGATTCTCGCCCCACTGGGGGGCAATTTGAAGGTTCCAGGGGGGCAACGAGCAAATTTTCAAGATTTTTTTTTTAGTCAAATTAACTACAAAAACTATTTTTTTTTGCAAAATTAACTACAAAAATCTTGTTAATTTCTTAAAATTTTTGCTAAAAAACTAATTTAAATGCTTATTTTACAAAAACTTTGCTAAACAAGTAGTAATTTTTAGTTCCGGCTGAATATTCGGCTTCGGCCGAAAAGCACTATTCGGCTTCGGCCACAATTTTGCCGAATAGCGAATAATTGTATAATATTTGTGCTTAACTGTTGAAAAACACACTAAACTAACTTTGAATCACATTAGTAAGCCACAAAAACACTTTACTAAGTGTTTTTGCAACTAAAAACATTTTTTTTTAAAATTTGGCGGAATATTCGGCTTCGGCCAAAAAAGGTGTATTCGGTCGGACACTAGTAATTTTTCATTAAAAACAAAAATTAGAAAAACTAACAAATTTTTCCTTAGTGTAGGGGGGACAAGACAATTTTTTAAATTAAAAAGTGGGGCGTGGCGTGAAAAAGGTTGGGAACCATTGCTATAGGGTGTGTAAAGTTGATAAAATTTAATCAAATTGACTAAAATTTTTTTTTTTGAGCAAGCGTCATTAAAAACATTTCGTTTTGCGAAAAATTAATTTATTTTTTCATTTAATTGTATCAAATTGCCTTAAGATACTAGTTCTTATGCTATATTATTAGCATTGTTAAAGTGGCAACAAAAATGTTGCAAAAATTCACGTAAGTTATGATAAATATAATAATAATTAATTTACAAACAATTAATTTTTATTTATTTTTTTTTTAGGTAATGTACATATTTACAAGGGTTTATGCAATAAAATCTGGTGACTTCTGCTGAAATACTTCAAATAACATTTAAGTTCAAGGACTCACCAGTCTGGAATTTGGATAAACAACACAGCAAATTTTCTTCGTCGCTTGTTTAAGTTTGTAAAAGTGTAAGTTTATATTTATATTAATGTGTGTATTAATTCATGTTGAAGTTTACATTTATTTTAATTCAATTATTTTGTATTTTTTATTTATTAAAGTAAATATTTTTTAAGTTTTAAAATATAGACCTATCCTTTTTAATAAAAAAATTATAAACAAAAATATTTATGGATATATTTTATTTTTTGTAGGGGTAGAACAATTTCGTAAAATTAATAAAATATTGTGGAATCGACGAAATTCATTGTGTTAAATTGACGAAATTTTGTCAAATCAACAGAATTATTTTATTCAAATTGACGAAAATAATTCTGTTAATTTGACAAAATTTCGTCAAATTTATCTCAAATATAAATCAACGAAAATTTATTCAAATCAACACCCCTGTTTTGTTAGCTGTATAATGATTGTTCTTTCGTCAAATTAACATGCTTTTTCGTTAATATTACTGCCATATTTGGTTCGGTGTAGATTCGGCCAAGTCGAATTTAACTTTTCTACTTGTTCAATTATTTAATTCCATAATTTAATTTTTTTTTTAGGCGGCGAGAATGGATTACAAGTTTAAATGTATATACAAATTTAAAAATATTTTTTGTTTGTGGTCGCCATTTTCCTCCCAACTCATACTTGGGAGAAAGAAGGCACCCATCTTCTATCCCAACAAATTTAGAAGAGGCTCTTCCATCATCTTCAACATCAAGCACTAATATTGTGCAAGAATGTGAAGATATGGCTGTAGCTGTAGGTAATGAAGTAGACAATACTTCATCTACCTACTCTAATGTAAATTTAGAGCTTCTGGCATCATCTTCAACCTCAAGCACTAATATTGTGCAAGAATGTGAAGATATGGATGTAGGTAATGAAGTAGAAATTTATTCACCTACCTACTCTAATGTAAATTTATATACATTGGATGTTTTGCCATCGTCTTCTACTACTACTGTAGAAGAAGACGCTAATGTCCAAATCAATGACAATAGTAGCACTCTTCGGTGCCCAGAAGCTCGTCAGTATACTAGTAATGAAATTTACAAAGCTTTGCGAATATTTCTCAAAGACCCTAACATGTATAACGTGTTAAAAAATGATTTGGATTATCCTTGTGACGATGATTTAAAAAAACATTTAGAGTCCTGGCCTAATAAACCCGGAAATAGTGTAGGTCGTCAACAAGCCTTAAAAGTATTTGCGCAACAACTCGCAAACGAACAAAAGGTTGTTACGATTTCCTTGGACGAAATGCCCCATAAACCCGAGTTTAAAATACAATGTTAAAGAAGACAAAGTTATGGGCTTAGTGGATTTTGGCCATAACATTCGGTCTAACATTGCAGCCGACTCCGTAGTAGTCGTGATGGTAGGGGGCATTTCTGGGGATAAATGGTCACAGGTTTTTTCATATATGTTTGTGGAAAACACTTGTGAGCATTCAACTCAAAAAAATTTTGTTGAGGAGGCAATTGAAATGTTATTCGATATTGGTTTGATCCCCTGCCCTTTGGTATGTGATACAAAATATAATAACATGGATATGTTGCAGAGTTTAAACATTTCTGAACAAGAGCCTTATTTTTATGTCAGAAATCAAAAAATCTTTGTTTTTTTTGACCCCACACATCTTTTAATACGAGCCAAAGATCATTGTTTTCAGATAGGAATGTGTGTTTTAATAATGATGGCATTTCTAAAAAAGCCATAGAATCCCAGGCAGAAAAATACATACGGGCCAGATCTGGCAAAGTATCTGATAAGGTAGTATTAATACTGGCAAAGTACCTTTTTTGGGGTTTTTAGTACTTGCTAAGATGCTAAATGATAACACCATTTAGTAGTGGCAAAGTACTTTTTAAAGCGCTTTCCCTGTACTTTAAAATGTACTATCCGAGAATTTTTAAAATAGCTTTTTAACTAAAACAATCCATTACAAAATTAAAAATGTATTTAATAAAATATTTTTTTATTTAATAATTTGTACATTAGAAATCTATTTTTTAATTTTTTCTATTTTAAATAAATTATATATTAATTACACAGCATGACAAAAGTGACCACTATTATAGAAAATAAGAGTTATGACCAACATTTCCATCTATTTGAGACATGCTGAGTCGAATGGCGTAATCCGTTTTTCGATGCATGGTACAGTTTTCTTGACCTGTAGCAATGTTTCTTATGCAAATTTGGTTTAAAGCAAATTTCTTGATTTTTCGAGGTTCTCGCGAAATAAACCTCTAAATTGGTATTTGATGAAAAAACTTGCTTTTAGTGGATCATAAAGGCATCCTTAACTCTTAAATTTATAGAATTATCCGTAAAATATTGATAAAACCGAAAAGAATTTTAATAAAAAAAACTTTGTAAATTTACAAAGTTTTAGTTAAATGCCTTTTATGAGTTCAAAATTTTACAAAAAAACTCTGTAAATTTACAAAGTTTTAGTTAAATCCATTTTATGAGTAAAACTTCTCTGCATCAAAAACATTAATTAAAATTAAAAAAAATAATTTATTAAAATTAAAATTTTGTTAAACTTTCCCACTTTAATGCTTCCAAATTGTAAATTTACTTTTTTATTTTTGTGAAAATTACGAGTTTTGAACGAGTAACTCTTATTTTACAAAATTATGTTTTTCGGTCACAAGAAAATACAGATATTTTTTTAAATCTGTATTTCGACAGATAACTTTGTCAAATATCTGTCGAATTGAGATTACAGTAATTTTACAGAGTATTTAACAGAGTAATTATTTTGAGTGTAATTCATTTAATTTTAAATATTTAATGTGGTTTTTTGGATGTCTTTATTTTAAAATAATACAGGAAACAAATATTACAGTCGATCACGGATAACTGAAAATTAGTTTTTTTAGTTATCCATACTTTGGATAAGTAAAACTATTAAAACACAGTCGTACTTTGTAAGAACTGGATCGATATCGCTCAAATGTAATACCATACCGCTCGGGACAACTACAAGTAAATATGTTAAGTTTCAATTATATCGGTTTAATATTTTGGCCATGATCGGCGTTTCAACAGACATAAGGACATCGCTAGAATGTCTAATCATCACTGATCAATAATATATTTAGAGCTTTTTATTGTACTCAAAATAATTACTCTGTTAAATACTCTGCAAAATGACTGTAATCTCAATTCGACAGATATTTGACAAAGTTATCTGCCGAAATACAGATTTTAAGAAAATACCTTGTATTTTCTTGTGACCGAAAAACAAAATTTTATCTGTAATTTTACTTTTAACTTGTAATCTCGATTTTACAGATAATAATAATGAGTTTTTTGTTAAAATACAGATTTAAAAAAAAAATACTTCGTTTTTACACTTAACCAAAATACTAAATTTCATCTGTAATTTTACTTATTGCTCTGTAATACAGTTTTCAAATAAAAATCTCTTCAAAATACTTCCAAATATTTCAACCCCTCCTAAGTTACAATAAAAGCTGGGAAATTTTACGAGGATGTCGTGTAAAATTGGAGGTATTCGTAAAAAACTCATAATTTTCACAAAAATAAAATTTACATTTTGGAAGCATTAAAGCGGGCAAATTTACACAATGGTATTTCCCAATTGTCAATACCACTTGGATAAGGATAAATTGATCAGAAATAAAGGATAAATTGATCAGAAATAAAGGATAAATTGATCAGAAATAAAATAGTGACCGTTGTGTTAAAGCCATATCAAGCACATTAAAGAAATAATTAGAAAGTCAAGGCATTCTTAAACGATTTCCCTTTAATTTTATAAAAGTGTTTATTAGAATGATCCCGCTCAAATGTGGCACTGAAAATAAAAAGTTTATAAAAATAAACCGTGAGAACATCTAGCGAGTTTATGGGGCATGTCACAGACTCAATTCCGTTCGGAAGTGGAATAAGTGGTTTACTCGAAAAACGCTAAGCAAATATTTTTTTTCGGAATGAAACCACTTTTATGCAATTCAATTCCACTTTGATTTTTGAAAGTAATTTCATTCCGAAAAAAATAATATTCGTTTTGCGTTTTACGAGTAAACCACTTTTTTTCAAATCCGAACGGAATTGAGTCTGTGACATGCCCCTATAAATAATTTCTACAAAGTAAAACATTCGCGTGCGAAACATTTAAGCGGGCGCATTTAAATGACGGCAATTGCCTTTTTTTGTGTCAAGTTATTACTAGTGTGTTTCTTGCACATTACAGTCGAAGAAAATTAATAAGAATTCATATAGTTGCCACTTAAAAAGGATACCGCTTAAATGCGTCACTAAATATGTGAGTTTTAATAATTTAAAATATTTGTAACCCGCAAATATTTATAATAAAAATAAAATAATAAATATCAAATGCAAACAATTTGTATAAAACAACATTGTAATATTATCGATAACAAAAAAAAATTATAGAAATTTCTATAGTTATGGATAGCAAAAAATGTTTTATAGAAAACTAGCTGTTTTGCACCCGGCGTTGCCCGGGTTGAAAAAAATATTATATAATGAATGAGTTTTTAATTAGTCAGTTTATCTACTGCTTCATGACTTTTCACTGGTGAATATAAACCTATTCCTGAGGTTTGGTCGATTTTTTTTCGACTTCGCTTAGCGTCGGGAACATTGTGCGTACGTGTTCTTCCGTCATGGGAACAAACCTTCTTGGTTGGGTGGAGTGTGTGATGCGGGCCGTTCAAAAAAAGTTATTCGACCATCATAAAAACCTTTTTTAACAAAAAAAAATCAAAAACGTTTTTTTTAAAAAAAAAAAAAAACGTTTTTTAAAAAAAAAAAAAAAAAATCAAAACGTTTTTTTTGCACCTTGTTTGGAACTTCCCGATTTCAAATCAGAAAAGGAACCCAAAGACATTGCCCAGCAGGTGCAATACTTTTGTGAGTTAATATTGACCATAAAAGGCAACTGTTACGACCCCGACGCAAAGCGAAATAGAAAAAACGAATAATCGCCCCACCCCAAAATTAATGTATTTCTTTAATGGCTTTTAAAAGGAACCTATAGTTCCCTTCTCGGTTAGCACTTTATGTGGTGAAAACTTCAATAAAGACATAACTTTCACAATAGTTCAAGTGGGTGTGGCATTTAACGCATCTAGTTCAATTTTGGTTAGCACGTAAAGAAAATGCAATTAAATTTGTTCAGCAGGTTTTCCACGTTCGCGGAACTGGCAGACATAACTCTCACTAAAGTACAAAGGGGCGTGCCATTATATGCCTTTTTATCAATCGCTCTTTAATATTGCCTATAGCACTATTTGTGTTGAAAATTTCATTGAAATCGGCTTAACTGTTTTCAGGTTCTAATATGGCAGTAGTGTTTAATGGAATTGGCTAAGCCGTTTTTGCATGATAGCAAATAAGCTAGAAATAACGTTCTGTATATTACAAATTGATGTGGCATTTTACTTTAATTTGTCTCATCGCATTTTATATGGAATATAGTTACGAAACAGGAAAAAATATTTTTTAATTTAATACAAAAGGGTGCGGCATTTTAAGCCCCTTTGCCCGATCGCCGCGGTAAGTACCAACTGTGGTGAAAATTTGCTTAAAATTGGTTTCACAGTTAACGCGTGAGTACGGATCAGGCAAAAAAAAATTTTAATGTATTATAAAGGGGCGTGTCAATTCACGCCTTTGTCTGGTGGTGTCTATAGTTTCCGCCTCAATAATTACTAACTGTGGTGAAAATTACAACAACATCGGGTTCGTTGTTTAAGCGTGATTACGGTACGGCAGAAAAAACTTTCAGTACATTGCAAAAGGCGTGGCAGTTGATACAGACTAAAGTTCTATCTATGGAAAAAGTTTTGTTAAAATCGGTTTAGTCGTTTAATCGTTATTAAGGAGTAGGCAGTATAGTATAAAGGCTCGTGTCAATTTACGCCCCCTTTGTCCAAACGCGCTCTATTTTAATCTTTAGTTCCCGCCTCGGTAAGTACTTACTATCTGTGGTAAAAATTTCATTCTAATCGGTTTAGCAGTTATGCTAGATTACGGAACAGACAGAAAGAGCGTTCAATAAAATAAATTTTATTAAAATCAGTATAGTCGTTTAAGCATGATAACGGAAAATGCAGAAAAAACTTTCAGTATAGTACAAAGGGGCGTGCCATTTTCCGCCCCTTTGTCCAAACGCGCTCTATAATAATCTACAGTTTCCGCCTCGGTTAGTACTAACTTTGGTAAAAATTTCATTAAAATCGGTTCTGCCATTTATGCGTGATTACGGAACAGGAAGAAATAACTTTCAATGTAATAGAAAGGGGCGTGGCATTTTACGCCTCTTTTTCGGTCGCCCTCTTTTGTGGCTCATAGTTTTCGCTTCGGTTAATACTATCTGTGATGAAAATTTCATTAAAATCAGTTCAGCCGTTTAAGCATAATTGCGGAAAAGGCAGAAATAGCTTTCAGTGTAATAAAAAGGGCGTGGCATTTTACGCCCCTTTTTTCGATCGCCCTCTATTATGGCTCATGGTTTCCGCCTCGGTTAGTACTATCTGTGGTAAAAGTTTTAGTGAAATCGGTTAAATCGCTTTTCAGTGATTGCGAAACAGGCAGACATAGTTTCTGTATAGTACAAAGGGGCGTGGCATTTTATGCCCATTTTACCGATCGCGGATTTTTTTGGCCTATAGTTCCCGCTTCGGTTAGTAATATCTATGGTGAAAATCGGTTCAGCCGTTATGGCCTATAGTTCTCGCCTCGGTTAGTACCATCTGCGGTGAAAATTTAATGAAAATCGGTTAAGCCGTTCTTCACTTATTGCCCTCTATTGTGGTTCATAGTTTTCGACTCGGTTAGTAGTATCTGTGGTAAAAATTTCAGTGAAATCGGTTAAATAACTTTTCAGTGATTGCGGAACAGGCAGACATAGTTGCTGATTAGTACAAAGGGGCGTGGCATTTTACGCCCATTTTTCCGATCGCGGATTTTTCTAACCTATAGTTCCCGCCTCGGTTTGTATTATCTGTGGTGAAAATTTCATGAAAATCGGTTCAGCCGTTTTCCGTTATTGCAGGACAGGCAGATATAGCTTTAGCATGGTACAAAGGGGCGTGGCATTTTACGCCCCTTTTTCCGATCGCGGTCGCTGATGGCCTATAGTTCCCGCCTCGGTTAGTACTATCCGTGGTGAAAATCGGTTTAGCCGTTTTTCTGTTATTGTCTGACAGGCTGATATAGCTTTATCATGGTACAAAGGGGCGTGGCATTTTACGCCCCTTTGTCCGATCGCGGTCGCTTATGGCCTATAGTTCCGCCTCGGTTAGTACTATCTGTGGTGAAAATTCCATGAAAATCGGTTCAGCCGTTGTTCCGTTATTGCCGGACAGGCAGATATAGCTTTAGCATGGTACAAAGGGGCGTGGCATTTTACGCCCCTTTTTCCGATCGCGTTCGCTTATGGCCTATTGTTACCGCTTTGGTTAGTACTATCTGTGGTGAAAATTTCATGAAAATCGGTTCAGCCGTTTTTCCGTTATTGTCTGACAGGCAGATATAGCTTCAGCATGGTACAAATGGGCGTGGCATTTTACGCCCCTTTGTCCGATCGCGTTCGCTTATGGCCTATAGTTCCCGCCTCGGTTAAGAGGTTATGTACTTATTGCGGAACAGACAGACAAACCAACAATCAGATTTATAATATTAATAGGGATTATCTAGTAATCGATAACATTATCTACATAATATAATCTACAGTTATCTATAACAAAATGTTGTCTGTAGAACAAGCTATTGTTATCGATATAGTTATCGATGACAAAAAATTTTCTATAGTAACCGATCATGACAAAAATTTTCTAAAGAAAATTGTTTAGTTATCGATGACAAAAAATGTCTATAGAAAATTACATTATTATAGATTATAAACTAATTTTCTATTGAAAATTCTATAGTTATCGATAGCAAAAAAAATTTCTATAGAATATTTTAATAATAGAAAATTCTATAGTTATCGATAGCAAAAAAATTTCTATAGAATATTTTATAGTGGTTAATATAAAAATTCCTTTAGTTATCGACAGCAACAAATTTTTAAAAAAAAAATTCTATAGTTATCGATATCAACTTTTTTTTCATAGAAAATATAATAATTTTAAAATTATCGATAACAAAAATTGTTTATAGAAAATTATAGAGTTATTGATAACAAATTTTTTAAAGATTTTTTTTATCGACAGCAACAAATTTTTTAAAAAAAAATTCTATAGTTATCGATAACAACTTTTTTTTCATAGAGAATATAATAATTTTAAAATTATCGATAACAAAAAATTGTTTATAGAAAATTATAGAGTTATTGATACCAAATTTTTTATAGAAAATTCTATAGTTATCAACAGGGCAAGGAAGTTCATGCACTAAAAATCGCGTTTTTAGCGCTAAAAATATGTATTAAAAATTTAAAAATATGCAGTAAAAACTGAAAAAATTTAATTTAATTGATTTATTTAATATTTATTCATAAAAAATCGTAGAACATTAAATTCTGTGGAGCATATTTAGCTTTTTTTCGAATTTCGAAATCGTCGGGGTCGGGAAAATTGCCTTTTAAGATCGATATTAACCAATGATGGGTACCAATACCTTTTCGATACCATACACATACTCTTGAACACTTCAAAACAGAAATAAATTTCTAAAAAATTTTTTTTTATTTATTTATATAATTTTTATTTTATTTATATATGTAATTATATAAAATTTATTTAAAATATATTTTTTTTAAATAATTACTTCTCCAATTTCAGGAGTTGAAATAATTACTTGTGGAGCTAGAGGAGCTGGAGGTGGAGGAGCTGGAGTTGGTGGAGCTGCTGATGGTGGAGCTGGAGTTGGTGGAGCTGCTGGTGGAGCTGGAGTTGGTGGAGCTGCTGATGGAGTTGGTGGAGCTCCTCCACGCTTATAGGCCCCCTTTACAGGCCTATAAGCAATATAAGGCTCCATTAAAACCTTAGTAGCCGCATTATTTTTCCGAGGCCTATTGTAATTATTTCGTGGTGCTGGTGGTGGTGGTGCATCATATGAATGTGCAGCTGGTGGTGGAGATGCATAATATGGTGCAGCTGGTGGTGGAGCTGCATAATATGGTGGTGCAGCTGGTGGTGGAGCTGCATAATATGGTGGTGCAGCTGGTGGTGGAGCTGCATAATATGGTGGTGCAGCTGGTGGTGGAGCTGCATAATAGGGTGGATCGAATTTGGCTTTATGGCGAATTTCGTTCCGGCTCACCGACAGATTTGTTGGAATAGACCTAAAAACAATGTGGTTAAATTTTCATGCAGATCGGTGGTCTTCTTCCGCTGCCGAAATGACGTTGAAAATCCGCGATTTCTTAAAAAATAGTATTTATTTTAAAAAATTGCCAAAATTACAAAAATCACTTAATCTTCTTTTTTATTTCAGTCAATCTTTTCAATTCGATCATATTTTCTTAGAAAAAAAATTCAGCTTAATGGGACATTGTTAACCCCTCTAAAACGGTTGCCGAAAATGACCCATACATTTTGCCCTAAACTCAAAACCACCAAATTTAAAAAAAATTTTTTTTTTGATTTTAAGTTGCACAATCTAAAGTTTTTATTGCATTTATTTCAAGTATATATAATTTCGATTGACAAAAAATTTTTTTGAAAAAATACGAGATTCTTAAACAGCGCGTGTAACGGTCTGTTTCCAGGACATTTTGAGAAAATTGCTCTTTTTTCTAAAACTCAACATTTTTAGTTAAAAACTTTTCATTTTGCACTAGATTTATTATAAAACTTAATATAGAATTGTTGGATTTTTAGAAATCCTTTAACCCTACACAGCTTTGGGCCCTAAATGACCCATGATGAACAAATGCATCTAGCAATAAACCGCTTTTGGCGGGCGACTAACCATTGGGAACATATGTTTTCAATTAAAAATGGGAGCGTGAGTATTGATGGGAGCGTGAGTGAACTCGACTAACTCACGCTCACGAAGAAAAAAATTTCTTACGCAAGAAATTTTTGCATACATTTTACGCAGGGTTACATGAGTGTCACATTTTAATCTTACTGAATTTTGACGTGTTTTATTTTTCTGTCACCATAAAAAATCATGCAATTTTAAAAATTATATTTTTAATGCAAATGAAACAAAAAAAATTCAAATAGCATTCAAATAGTATTCCCGCTTAAATGCACCCACCCTTAAAGCATTTTCCGTACCCACCACTAACCATTTATTTATATCTGACACAAAAAGTAATTCACATTTAAAAAAGAATATTGCTGAATAATTTCAATAGAATATTTACTTGCTGTATTCTGGCATTTATGGGGATATTGCTTTCGGGGTGGGTGCATTTAAACGGGAAATAATATATAAACTTGTTTAAATAAAATATATGGATCACTTCATTATTTTGCATTAAAAATATAATTTGTACAAATGCACACGTGACACAAATTTCATATGATTCACTCGTAAATGTGAGTTAAATTTCGTGAGTTTGCATGATTTTTTATGGTAACAGAAAAATAAAACACGTCAAAATATAGTTATGTTGAGTTTTCGTGAGCGTGATTACAGCGTGAACGAGTTTAATATGTTTCACTCAAGTGATCCTGTGTAAAATGAATGCAAACTTAAAAAAATTCCTGCGTGAATTTTTTTTTCTTCGTGAGCGTGAGTTGGTCAAATTCACTCACGCTCTTATCTCTACTCACGTTCCCGTCTTTACTCACGCTCCCATTTTTAATTTCAAAAATGTGTTCCCAATGGTTAGTCGCCCGCCAAAAGCGGTTTATTGCTATATGCATTTGTTCATCATGGGTCATTTAGGGCCCAAAGCTGTTTAGGGTTAAAAAATGTCTACAAATCCAACATTTCTATATTAAGTTTTATAATTTATAATAAATCTAGTGTAAAATGAAAAGTTTTTAACTAAAAATGTTGAGTTTAAAAAAAAGTCCAATTTTCCCAAAATGTCCTGGAAACAGACCGTTACACGCGCTGTTTAAGAATCTCGTATTTTTTCAAAAAAATTTGTTGTCAATCGAACTTATATATATGTACTTGAAATAAATGCAATAAAAACTTTAGATTGTGTAACTTAAAATCAAAAAAAAAAAAAATTTTTAAATTTGGTGGTTTTGAGTTTAGGGCAAAATGTATTGGCCATTTTTGGCAACCATTTTAGAGGGGTTAACAATGTCCTATTAAGCTGGAATTTTTTTCTAAGAAAATATGATCGAATTGAAAAGATTGACTGAAATAAAAAAGAATATTAAGTGATTTTTGTAATTTTGGCATTTTTTTTAAATAAATACAATTTTTTAAGAAATCGCGGATTTTCAACGTCATTTCGGCATCGGAAGATGACCACCAATCTGCATGAAAATTTAACCACATTGTTTTTAGGTCTATTCCAACACATCTGTCGGTGAGCCGGAACGAAATTCGCCCAAAAGCCAAATTCGATCCACCCTACTGCATAATATGGTGCAGCTGGTGGTGGTGGATATGATGGTGCTGGGTATCCATATGGATATGGTGGCCCCCCATACCCATTTCTACCCAAACAAAAATTGCATACACAGCCCTGAAAATAAATAAAATAAAAAATTAAATATATAATAATAATTAAATATATAATAATAATTAAATATATAATAAAAAAATATATAATAAATATTACAATAAAAATATATAAATAAAATAAATTTACTTACCTGTACGTGTTGCGACATTGTTAAAATTTTTTTTATTTTAACAACTTTCTTTCAGAAGATCACCAAACGAATTGAGAATAGACGCTTCTTTTAAAAATTTAGAAGCATCGTTAAAATGATGAGGTGAAAAAAAAAATGAAAAATTAATAACTGTAAATTGAAATATTCCTCTGTTTCTTTCTAACACATTACTTTTAAGTTTGCTAGAAAGAAACAGAGGAAAGTTTCACCAGTGTTGCCAGTATTTTTTTTTTTTAGATTTTTTTATATTCCCCACACATAAAATGTTGCCAGATTTTTTTTATTCCACAAAATAAATGCTGATTCGATGTTTTTATACCCTCCACTCTGGTGATAGAGGGTATATATAAGTTTGTCATTCCGTATGTAACACATTGAAATATTGGTTTAGGACCCCATAAAGTATATATTAGAGTTCGTTTTCAAATTTTTTTTTGATTTTGATTTCTGGATATTATCACTTTTTAGAAGGTTTTTGTATCAATAAAAATAACGGCGTACTTTTTTTTAAAAAATTCCAACTCCTTCCCGTGCCTATAGGCGGCTCAAATCGCGGATTTTGGGTCCCTTTTCACATATGAAAAGGAATAGAATTGATTAGAATTATTGTTGTTAAATAGGAATTACAAAACTAATAAATTATTTTGTATTCACTAAAAAATTAAATTTTTAAACTTTAATAACTTTTGAACGGGTAATAACAAAATTAAAATTTTTGGACCATTTTTCTCAGATGTAAGTATTTTTTCATTGTATATTAACAAAAAAAATATTTTAATTTTTTTTTTTAAAAATTAGTTTTTTGGACCACTCTAGTCATGCATTCTGGTGCATTCCAAAAACTAAAAAAAAGCTTATGGGCCTAAGTTTTCCTGTAGAATCGAATAGTGAAGTTAGATTTGACATATATTTAGCCGTTTTTGTTGTATATGAAAAGGGACCCAAAATCCGCGATTTGAGTCGCCTATAGGCACGGGAAGGAGTTGGAATTTAAAACAAAAAAATACGCCATTATTTTTATTGATACAAAAACCTTCTAAAAAGTGATGATATCCAAAAATCTATTTTTCAAAATTAACTCTAGTATATATATTCATGATCCTTGATCGATTTTAAGTCGATCTAGCGATGTCCGTCTGTCTGTCTGTCTGTCCGTCCGTCTGTCTGTCTGTTGAAATCACGTTTTTGGCAATACTACAAAACCGATTTAAACGCTTGGGGTACCAAAAGTTGCGTAATTTTCCCAGGCAAAAACTGATGTTTTTTTTTTTTAAATCTGTTAAGTATTTTAAAAGTTATGAGCGAATTACTAAAAAACACATTTTTTTTTCAACATAACCCTAAATTAACTCATATTTTGTGTGATACATAAGAAAGAAAACGGAAATGAAAAAAAAAAAACTGAGAAAAAGGAAAAAAATCTTTACAAAAAATCTTTAAAATATGTAAAACAAAATCTAAATTTAATTAAAAAAAGTTCGTTAAGTAATAATAAAAAAATGAATGGTTATTTTTATATAGCATGTGTGTGTGTCCATTTTTTGCTTCGTCATATTAACGGGGTTGCCAGACTTTTTTTTGGCTTTGTCGCCAAATCGGATGTAAAATATCGCCAAAATTCAATTTTGTTCAGATTTCTTAAAAAAAAAAATATTTTCATTTAAAAAAATAAATTTTGTTAAATAATAAAAGACAGAAATAAACTTTATGGCAAAAATCGCCCAAATCCGGAAAATTTATATATATAAAAGAGTAATATGACTGACTGACATACTCATTCATCATCGCCCAGCCCAAACCGCTGAAGTTAGAGACTTGAAATTTGGACTGTATGTTCACCTCCCGGAATAAAGATCCACTAAGGCTGGATTTTTGCCAATGTTGATTCTAAGGGGGTAAAAAGGGTAAAAAACTGTACTTTTGGTGCTTTTTATATCTCCTGAAATAATGGTCATAGAGACTTGAAATTTGGACAGTATGTTCACATCCTAGAATATAGATCCAGTACGGCTGGATTATTGCCAATGTTGATTCTAAGAGGGTAAAAAGGGGAAAAATCTGTACTTTTGGCACCTTTTATATTTCCTTAAAAAATTGTCACATAGACTTGAAATTTGGACTGTATGTTCACCTCCCGGAATATAGATCCCCTAAGGCTGGGTTTTTGCCAATGATTTTTCTAATAGGGTAAAAATATGTACTTTGTTACATTTTATATTTCCTTAAATAATGGTACTAGAAAATGGAAATTTGCAATGTCGGTTCACCTTCCGGAAAAAAGATTCACTAAGGCTCGGGTTTTGCCAATGTTGATTCTACTGAGGTAAAATGGGTAAAAAAGTACTTTTGGTACTTTTTTTATTTACTGAAATTTTATTCAAACTTGAAATTTAGAATATAGGATCCTGAAATAAAACATTCAGGAACAAGTACTTTCCGAAAATTCTGTACCGTTTTCAAAAAGTACCTATTATAAAAAGTACCTTTTATAAAAGGTTCCTTTATAAAAAGTACCTTTTATAAAAAGTACCTTTTATAAAAAGTACCTTTTATAAAAAGTACCTTTTATAAAAAGTACCTTTTATAAAAAGTAATTTTTATAAAAAGTACCTTTTATAAAAAGTACCTTTTATAAAAAGTACCTTTTATAAAAAGTACCTTTTATAAAAAGTACCTTTTATAAAAAGTACCTTTTATAAAAAGTACCTTTTATAAAAAGTACCTTTTATAAAAAGTACCTTTTATAAAAAGTACCTTTTATAAAAAGTACCTTTTATAAAAAGTACCTTTTATAAAAAGTACCTTTTATAAAAAGTACCTTCTATAAAAAGTACCTTTAATAAAAAGTACCTTTTATTATAGGTACCGAAAGTACACTTTTTTGTACTTTTTTATTTCCTGAGGTATAAATAAAACAAACTTTTTTGTTTTTTAAATCATCACATTGGTGGAGGGTATTTAAAGATTCGGCACAGCCGAATATAGCTTTCTTACTTGTTTTTCCTCTCAAATTTTTAAACCAAATGGGTGGCATACCATATATCACTTTATATAAATGGTGATCTTATACCCTATTCGTACTTACTGCTCAAAATGGTTTCCAAAAAAGGGATTAAATATTGTTTCCCCTCTTTTTAAGGGTTTTTTTGACTATTCTTCTTATAACTTGCGTTGTACACATATGATCTACTCGCGATAAAACCCATGTTAAAGAGAACAATATTTGCAACAAATCGTTCAACCAGTGTTTTCCAATCATTATCATTATTATTAAATTTGAAAACACTGGTTGAACGATTTGTTGCAAATATTGTTCTCTTTAACATGGGTTTTATCGCGAGTAGATCATATTTTAGGAAATACAAGAGATGTGTAATGGGTTGTCCACCAGCTCTGCAAAGTGGTGGTGCAATAAGTCGGGAGGATAAACTACATGCGTCTCCAGTTAATGAAAAGAGGTAAGGTTTTGTTTTTGATTATCCAATGTCCCTGCAAGCAGTGTTGCCATTTTGACGCTTTTCGGGTATTTTCTGGTGCTTTTTTAAAAAACGGGTATTAATGGCGCTTTTTTATTTTTTCGTGACGCTTTTTATATAAAACTTTGTGATTTTGTTATTATTTCGTTACAGTACCTTTTATAAAAAGTACCTGTTATAAAAAGTACCTTTTATAAAAAGTACCTGTTACAAAAAGTACCTTTTATAAAAAGTACCTTTTATAAAAAGTACCTTTTATAAAAAGGATTTATGAAAAGTACCTTTTATAAAAAGTACCTGTTATAAAAAGTACCTTTTATAAAAAGTACCTTTTATAAAAAGTACCTGTTACAAAAAGTACCTTTTATAAAAAGTATTTATGAAAAGTACCTTTTATAAAAAGTACCTTTTATAAAAAGTACCTGTTATAAAAAGTACCTTTTATAAAAAGTACCTTTTATAAAAAGTACCTGTTATAAAAAGTACCTTTTATAAAAAGTACCTTTTATAAAAAGTATTTATGAAAAGTACCTTTTATAAAAAGTCCCTGTTATAAAAAGTACCTTTTATAAAAAGTACCTGTTATAAAAAGTACCTTTTATAAAAAGTACCTGTTATAAAAAGTACCTTTTACACCCGTTCTAGATTAGCAATCATCACTTCCATCATACGTCACAATCGATAGTAATGGCTGTGATTGCTAATCCGGACAGTTGTATACAATGATGGTAGAGCGCATGTTCTACTATAGATTGCTAGCAATCAAGTGTCTATATGAAATTACTAACCATTGCTTACTATCGAGTTTGGCGTTTGTAAATGTCAAATGTAACATTGAACACACTTTATGGTTGCTTTGGTGGTTGCTAATCTAGACCGGGTGTTATAAAAAGTACCTTTTATAAAAAGTACCTTTTATAAAAAGTTATTATGAAAAGTACCTTTTATAAAAAGTACCTTTTATAAAAAGTACCTTTTATAAAAAGTACCTTTTATAAAAAGTACCTTTTATAAAAAGTACCTTTTATAAAAAGTACCTTTTATAAAAAGTACCTTTTATAAAAAGTACCTTTTATAAAAAGTACCTTTTATAAAAAGTATTTATGAAAAGTACCTTTTATAAAAAGTACCTTTTATAAAAAGTACCTTTTATAAAAAGTATTTATGAAAAGTACCTTTTATAAAAAGTATTTATGAAAAGTACCTTTTATAAAAAGTACCTGTTATAAAAAGTACCTTCTATAAAAAGTACCTGTTATAAAAAGTACCTTTTATAAAAAGTACCTGTTATAAAAAGTACCTTTTATAAAAAGTATTTATGAAAAGTACCTTTTATAAAAAGTACCTGTTATAAAAAGTACCTTTTATAAATAGTACCTGTTATAAAAAGTACATTTTATAAAAAGTACCTTTTATAAAAAGTATTTATGAAAAGTACCTTTTATAAAAAGTACCTTTTATAAATAGTACCTGTTATAAAAAGTACCTTTTATAAAAAGTACCTGTTATAAAAAGTACCTTTTATAAAAAGTATTTATGAAAAGTACCTGTTATAAAAAGTACCTGTTATAAAAAGTGCCTTTTATAAAAAGTACCTGTTATAAAAAGTACCTTTTATAAAAAGTATTTATGAAAAGTACCTTTTATAAAAAGTACCTGTTATAAAAAGTACCTTCTATAAAAAGTACCTGTTATAAAAAGTACCTTTTATAAAAAGTACCTGTTATAAAAAGTACCTTTTATAAAAAGTATTTATGAAAAGTACCTTTTATAAAAAGTACCTGTTATAAAAAGTACCTTTTATAAAAAGTACCTGTTATAAAAAGTACCTTTTATAAAAAGTACCTTTTATAAAAAGTACCTTTTATAAAAAGTATTTATGAAAAGTACCTTTTATCAAAAGTACCTGTTATAAAAAGTACCTTTTATAAAAAGTACCTGTTATAAAAAGTACCTTTTATAAAAAGTTTTTATGAAAAGTACGGGGGGTGAAATAAAGCCATAGGCAATAAGGCCATATGGCCTTATTTCCCAATGAGTTGAGAAATAAAGCCATATGACCTTATTACCAACCGCTGTTGGAAATAAAGCCATATATGGCTTTATTACTCATTTGAAAATTTATAAAAGTACACTCAAAAAAAAAAACTGTAAAGTTAGCAAAAAAAGCTTGTAAACCTACAAGAAAATTTGCTGATTTTGAACCCACAATTTTTTTGGTAAAGTTAGCAAAAAACGTTTTGCTAAAAATTAGTTAACTGATTTTTTTTTTATTTCAACTTAGTTCATACACATTTGAGGACCCCATTGGGTTCGGACCCATTAGGTCCAGACCCCGATGGGCCTAGACCTAGTTGGGTTCCTTAAAAATCGTCATAGTTTTTGATCCAAAATTTGTGTCCGTTTCGCTCTACCTTGCTTAGTTTTAGAGATACGTGATTTTAGGGGATCACTGTGGTCTTGAGAATTAAAAAACTCGATAACTTCAAAAATATTACTCGGAGAGCTTTTGGTTATTTTGCGGTCTTGTGTTGAGAGCTACAAAAATTCTTTTGGACTTTTTGTTGTGTCGGCAATATTTACCCAGATATGAGCATTTTAAAATTTTCGGGAATGCTAACTTTTTTTTATCCAAAGTTAGGTCCCGTTAGGGTCCACACATGTGAAGAGGACCCGCGAAAGTATGGAGATTCTAAGAACCAAAAATGCCCTCCATTTTGCTCTATCTAGCTTAGTTTCCGAGATAGCGCCATTTTAAGTTTTCTGAAAATAAAAAAAATTACCATTTATTTTTGCTAATGTTAGCAAAAAATCTTGTAAAAATGTTGTCAACTCAATTTCAAATTAAGCAAAAGAAATTAGTTCAAAGTTTGTTTAAAATTGCTAATGTGCTAAATGAAGTTTACAAGAATTTTTTGCTAACATGCTAATCTCAACTAAAAATTTGCTAAAAGTTAGCTAACTAGCATTAGCAAAAAAAATAATAAATCTACTAACGTATTTTTTTGAGTGTATTCGTCATTAATTTCCGGAGAGTGTAGGGGAAAATGTGGAAAAAATTTTCCACTAAATAGCACGATTTTTAATTTTAAGATTGTTTAACAAAAAAGTTTTTCTGCGTAGCCGGCCTTCGGCCGGGCTTAGGGATTACAAACTCCATGCATTAAACCCACCCTCTCTGCAAACCAAAGCTATTTTGGTTATCAGGCCTTTTTGAGGCATAACAAATTTGATAGCGAAAAGGCCTGTTACCCTAGAAAACTTTACTTTGCGGAGAGGGTGGGTTTAATGCATGGATTTTGTAATCCCTAAGCCCGGCCGGAGGCCGGCTACACAGAAAAACTTTTTTTGTTAAACAATCTTTAAATTAAAAACCCTGCCAATAAAAAATTGGTGCCTCTAGACAACTCTAAGTTCCGAGGTTCGTGGTATATGTGGTTTTTTAATTTAAAGATAGTCAAAAAAAAATTTTTTTTTTCTGCGTAGCCGGCCTTTGGCCGGACTTAGGGATTACAAACTCTATAAATTAATTTAGCGGATTCGCTAAATAATTTTTTTTTTTGGGTAGCAGGATTTACGGGGAAATATATTTCCACATTTTGAACTGATATGGCTTTATTTCCACTTTGGTTGCAAAATCAATATGACTTTATTGCTCAATCGTGTTGGTAATAAAGCCATATGGCCTTATTCCCATTGAATTGAGAAATAAGGCCATATGGCCTTATTGCCTATGGCTTTATTTCACCCCCCCGAAAAGTACCTGTTATAAAAAGTACCTTTTATAAAAAGTACCTGTTATAAAAAGTACCTTTTATAAAAAGTACCTTTTATGAAAAGTACCTTTTATAAAAAGTACCTTTTATAAAAAGTACCTTTTATAAAAAGTACCTTTTATAAAAAGTACCTTTTATAAAAAGTACCTTTTATAAAAAGTACCTTTTATAAAAAGTACCTTTTATAAAAAGTACCTTTTATAAAAAGTACCTTTTGAAAAGTACCTTTCCACTCAAACTTATTTTTATTGCAATTTTTTTTTTTTTTCACTGAAATTTTTATTCACTCAAAATCTTAAAACCCGATATAAGGGCTCGAAAATTGGGGGGGTGAAATAAAGCCATAGGCAATAAGGCCATATGGCCTTATTTCCCAATGAGTTGAGAAATAAAGCCATATGGCCTTATTACCAACCACTGCACTGTGGGCCAGCATCCCTGAATTTTGGCCATAAATAGACCGCTTAACCTATATGTCAAAAAAGTATTGCATATGAGTGTTAAAGGCTCGCTGATCACGATTCTGGAAAAAATAATTTCAAAATTCAAAATGGCGGATCCAAAATGGCGGACATGATTTTTTAATTCTTTGTTAATTGTGTTTAATATAATCATTATCGATGTATTTGGGGTCGTTAATAACGAATATGAGCTCACACTTTTAAAATTTAAAATGGCGGATCCAATATGGTGACAAATTTAAATTTAAGATTTTTTATATGTTGTCTCTTTTGGCCAAAAACTTCGATTTTAATGGTTTTTCTGATGTTAAAACTGATTTTGGAATTAAAGATTTGAAATTCAAAATGGCGGATCCAATATGGCGAATATGCTTTTGTAATTCTTAGCTAATTGTACTTAAATTAGTAATTTTTGATTTATTTAGGGTCAGTAATTACGAATTTGAGCTCCGATTTTTTAAATTCAAAATGGCGGATCCAATATGGCGTCAAATAAAATATTAAGTTTTTTTCTATGTTGTCTGATTTTGATGGTATTTGGAATGCCAAATCTGATTTTAGAATCAAATATTCAAAATAGCGGATCCAATATGGCGGACAAGATATTTAAATTATTGAATAATGTTTCAAAATATCACTAGGAAATGATTGCACAACACGAATACGAACTCAGATTTTTTGAAATCAAAATGGCGGATCCAAAATTTAGAACATAGCTTATTAAAAAAATGTACTATGTTAAAATTTTTAAGTTTTTATAAATCCCTCTTTTTGCTTTTATCAGAAGATTTTAATAAAATATTTCTCTTTTAAAAGCGTCAAAAAGTTCATATATTCAGTGGCTCATTTAAGAGCGAACTTTTTATTTCCAATAAGCATTTGCCATCCTAAATGTAAAAATAATGCTACAAGCTTACAATTTCGTAAAAAATATTAAAAATGCTAGAATAATGCCAGAATATGCCCGCTTAAATGCGTTACCAGCTTTAATGTTTACCACTACAGATTGACGCTGGTCACGTGAATTACTCGTGATCGAAAGTGAGCGTGATTAAAATTTTTTGTTAGTGAGTGAGACAATTTTTTGCGTGAGTGATTCGTAGTGAGTGCAATTTTTTTGCGTGATTCAAAACTATTTAATTGTATTGATTCAGGTTTTACAATTTTATTCGTGTTTTAAAGGTTTAGCGTGAGTTACGAGTGAGCGTGAGTCACACGTGAGTGGTGTTTTGTTTACTCACGTAAATAGTGAGTAAGTGTGAGAAAAAAAACTATTGAGCAAATTATGTTTTTTTTTTTTGCTTGAGCGTGAGTCAACGTGAGTCAAAATTCACTCACGTGCTCATCACCAGTTATCACGCCAATGTTGTCAAAGTGAGACATTTTTTATTAGAAATCAATAGAAACAAAAATATCAAAAAATTTTGAAGTTCTATTTTAGGGCATTCCTAAACGTCATACATATTTTGGTTTATTACCTCTAGATCAAAAGTTTATGAACGGTCGCACAGGGTCGCAAAAATGTGAATAGAATACATTGTCAGAGACAGATCGTAGTTCAAGGTTTGTCAATATCGTTTGGACTTTTTTGGACTTTGGTGTTGAAAAAAGGCGGATTTCAACAAAAGTATGAATTTTCATTATTTATTTAAAAAAAAAATATGCTTATAGCTTACTTTTTGGCAGTTTTTATCATGTGTTCAACAAACATGTATGTCTTTAGGAGAACTTCACCGAAAATTTGAAAAATTATTGTGTTGAAGTACAAAAAAAATTTATTTGTTTCATAAATAAAAAATATAAAAAAAATCACAAACTTTGACTTTAACCTCATGCAAAAAAAAAACTTTAAGGTATAATAAAAAGATATTAAAGATGGACAAAATTCAAGATGTCGACATTCCGAAAAAATATTTTTAAATATGTGTTGCCTTACAGACCTTATTGGCCAAAAAATGGAAATCCTGGCCCACAGTGCACTGTTGGAAATAAAGCCATATATGGCTTTATTACTCATTTGAAAATTTATAAAAGTATTCGTCATTAATTTCCGGAGAGTGTAGGGGAAAATGTGGAAAAATTTTTCCACTAAAATCCTGCTACCCAAAAAAAAATATTTAGCTAAGCCGCTAAATTAATTTATGGAGTTTGTAATCCTTAAGCCCGGCCGAAGGCCGGCTACATAGAAAAACTTTTTTGTTAAACAATCTTTAAATTAAAAATCCTGCTAACAAAAAAAATGGTGCCTCTAGGCCCCTCTGAGTTCAGAGGTTCCTATAATGTGGGTTTTTAATTTAAAGGAAGTTAAACAAAAAAAGATCTGTACTTACTGAAAATATCAAATAAAAAAAGTCAAGGTATTATCGCCCAAAACTGTAAATGTCATATCGCCCAAGCTGCGACATATAGCCCAAAATGATAGGTTTAAAAATGTTATTTCTCCCAAAACAAAATTGTCAAAAAATCCAAAATTTTTTTTTGGGCGAAATGTCGAAATTACGACTTCTATGATTTGTTTTTTTGTAATAAAGGTTTTCTGCATAGCCGGCTTTCGGCCGGGCTTAGGGATTACAAACTCCATGCATTAAACCCACCCTCTCTGCAAACCAAAGCTATTTTGGTTATCAGGCCTTTTTGAGGCATAACAAATTTGATAGCGCAAAGGCCTGCTACCCTAGAAAACTTTACTTTGCGGAGAGGGTGGGTTTAATGCATGGATTTTGTAATCCATAAGCCCGGCCGGAGGCCGGCTACACAGAAAAACTTTTTTTGTTAAACAATCTTTAAATTAAAGACCCTGCCAATAAAAAATTGGTGCCTCTAGACTAGGGTTGCCATCCGTCCTCTTTTCCCCGGACACCGTCCTCTTTTTTAGGGCGTCCGGGGCAGTCCTACTTCTTTTTTAGAAAGTGTCCGGGGTTGTCCTACTTTTTGCACTTTATTTTTTTATTACTTTTAAACTTTTGAATTATTTTGATTGCCATATTTTCTCTTATCAGCAGTAATGTCAACTTTTTGAGAACAAAACGCACAAAAATTAAAAAAAAAAACGCTTCAAATTAATTATATTTCGAGTAAAAATTCACTCTAGGTAGTGCGAAAATAACTACGTTAGCATCAATTCTTATCAGCTGTTGTGTGTCTTAAAGTTTGCTCTCGGAAAAAAGATTTGTATATCAAAAATTTCCATTACAAATTTAAAAAAAAAAAAATAATTTTAAAAAAATTGATAATTTATGAGCAAATGAAATTTTGTCTGGCACTGGCTGGACTTAATATTAAGTTATATTAGTCTTAAGATTTGAATACTTATTGTTAGTTCACATAATTTAAGTGAAGATTCAATAAAATAAATGAATGAAAAAAAAAAAAAAAAAAAAAAAATTCCTTTGAATTTCCAAAAATTTCATTTGTATTTCAGAAATTTCCAATTGTATTTCAAAAGTTTCCAGTTGTATTTTAAAAATTTCAAAATGCTTTTCAGAAAAATCCGTTTCAGAAATTTCCAATTAAATTTAAAAAATGTCCATTTATATTTCAAAAATGTCTAAATGCTTTTCAGAAAATTCCAATTAAATATATTTCAAAAATTTCTATTTCTAATCAAAATTTTTCAAATGCTTTGCAGAAAATTTTGATATACAAATAAAAATTTTTTTAAAAAGCGTTTAGATAATTATATTTTGAGTAGATTTTTTTCTAGCTCGAGGTCATATAATAATTTTCAAGAAAAAAATCTTTGTTTTAAATTTATTTACGTTGGTCATTTTTTGCAAGACTTAATCGACACGTGTTTCGGGATTTGTCTAATCCCATTGTCAAGATTATTTAGCAAAAAATAAAAACCCTGTACTACAAGTAGTAAAGGGTCTTTAATGACAATCGTTAATGATCAAACTAAAATAAAAATACATATTCGATTCTATTTCCATTGGGAATTAGAAGACGAAAATTGTACCATCGTAGTAAGGTCACGATCATCATCCCGAAACACGTGTCGACAAAGTCTTTCAAAAAATTACCAACATAATAAATTTAAAACAGAAAAATAATTTTCTTGAAAATTATTATATGAGAATATCATAGTTTTAATTAGTAAAGGAAATAATGACCTCGAGCTAGAAAAAAACCTACTCAAAATAAAATATTTTAAAGGTCGAGTACAACAATTTTTATTTTTTAATAAAAATTAATCAGAATTTGAACATTTAGATAAATTTTAAATAAAAATGGACATTTTTGAAATACAATTGAATTATCTAAAATTCCAATTGAATTTATTTAAATTCAAAAGTAATTTTCTTAAAATCATTGAGAAAATTTTGAAATGGAAATGTTTAAAATACAAATGGAATTTTCTGAAAACCATTTAGAAAATTTTGAATTACAAATAGAAAATTCTGATATACAATTAAAATTTTTGAATTATAATTGGACATTTTTTTAAATTAACCAAACATTTTTGAATTAAAAATGAATATTTCTGAAATATAATTGAAAATTTCTCATATATAATTGGAAATATAGTTAAACATTTTTTAAAATTGAAAATTTTTGAAATATAATTGGTACTTTCTGAAATTAAATTTGGAAGATTTTCTTTAATGTATTTTTGTGATTTTTTTAGTGGAAATGAAAATTGTTTCCTTAATAAAAAGGCATTTTTTTTGCATATTGTGTCGCGCAGTTTACTTTTTTTAAATTAATTTATTAAAATAAATTGTCCTCTTTTTTGGGTCAAATGTCCTCCTTTTTTGAGGTTGGCGTCCTCTTTTTTTCCAAATGGAAATGGCAACCCTAGGGCCATTCCTATTTCCCTACTATGGAAGAATATAGGTTTCGAATGAAACCGATCTGCTGTGGCATCAATATAAAGTACCTAAACTTTCAATATAAAGTACCTTAACTTTAAAATAACTGAAAATGGGTAATTTTTAACCCCGTTTAACCTGAATTTAGGCCGACAAGCTCAGACTGGTTGATTTTAGATTTATTTTTTCTAGCTTGTGTATAAATTTTAAAGAAATCAGGTATGTTCACTTTCGAGGACTTTCCTTGTAAAAGAACAAGAAAACCCCTACAATATAACTCAAAATACATAAAAAGCAATGATGGGTACCAATACCTTTTCGATACCAATACCCGTTAATACCAATTCAAATTGAAAACCAATACCAATTAAAAACCAATACCTTTATTTGTGCGATACCAATACCGATAAAAAACCAATACTGATTCCCCACTACCAATACCAATTAAAAACCAATACTTTTATTCTTCAAAACCAATACCAATAAAAAACCAATACCAATTCATTTTTTCTACTTTCGTATCGGTTTCGTTTCGGTTTTTTGTATTCTTATTTTCGTTTGTTTTATTTGTGACGTCAAACATTTTCTTTCCGTCACATTATTAGGTTTTACCTGATAACGAATTGCTACAGATGTTTACAAAAGATGTTACATCGATCAGTAATCGTTTGCATGCAAAGTCATATAACAAAAAGGAGTTAGCTACTTGAATTTTAAAAGCCATAAAAACATAAAACAAATATTTTTTTGTCACGTTACGTGATTTTTATGACCCATAATAAAAGTATATCTTAAAAAATTTAGACCTTTTCTGTAATGAAATTTTTTTCTTTTGCAAACATTATTAATATGTGATGCACATATATTGAATGTCACTGCACTGTTCTTTGCGTTGTAAAAAAAATACTAATGTCCTTTTTTGGAAATCCCAAAATTTTAATCAAGCAGTCGTTACAAAATTATATGTCACAACACCAGAATCCAAAAAAAAAATGTTGTTTGTTTGTTTTATTAGAGGCACAGTCATATTATAAAAGAATTTAAGAATGCATAATGTGCGGTTCACACTTGCTATTTTTGAGAGTTTAAGGGCTACGTGTTTAAAAAATTATTTGTTCTGTATCCATTACGTTTTTATTCAGTTACTGGTGTTTTGTTAAACAACTTATTGTGTGAACTCCATAAAAGAAAAAAAATTTGCCCGTGTAATTACCAGGGCAAGGAAGTTCATGCACTAAAAATCACGTTTTTAGCTCTAAAAATATGTATCAAAAATTTAAAAATATGCAGTAAAAACTAAAAAATATGTATTTAAAATTGATTTATTATAATATTGACTCAAAAAAAATCGTAAAACATAAAATTTAGTGGAGCATATTTAGCTTTTTTCCGAATTTCGAAATCGTCGGGGTCGGAAAAGTTGCCTTTTGGTTGGACAATGGATTTGGGTTCCTTTTTTGACTTGAAAATCGAAAAGTTCCGAACAAAATTTTTACCTTTTTTTGCTTGTAAACTTTTTTTTTTAAATAATTGTTTTTTTTTCTAATTAATTTCAAAATGCATTAAAAGCCAAATTAAATAATACGATATTTAAAAATATACATCTTCTCTACACTAAATTAATTTAACGTTATATTTTCAGCAAAAAAATTATTAAAAATATTTTTTTGTAAGGACACAAAAAATAAAAAATAAATTTACTGACAAAAAAAACTTTTTTTTTACCTTAAAAATACTTTTTTAGTAATGTCCGAATATATGTAAACTAATATTTAAAGCAAAAAAATAGTTAATTTTTTTCACTTTGTTTTAAAATCCATGGTCCTATATTTTGGTCAATATTTTTGTGTTAATATCGACCCGAAAAGTAACTTTTCCGACCCCGACGTTTTCGAAATTCAAAAAAAAGCTAAATTTGCTCCACCATAGTGTAAACATTTACAAATACGTATGTTATCGCGTCCTGAATTTTGATTTTTTTAATTTTCCCTTTTACGGGAAAAATATAAAAAAATTACATAAATTAAGTTTTTTTATCTCATTGTCAGTTTAATAAAAAAAAATTAGGATGTCTCCTTTCCGTCTTTTAGATGCAGCCCTTGACCGAAATTACTCCATGAAAATTGTATTTACATTTTTCCCACTATATTGCTCAATTTTTGCTTAAATTGTTTGACAAAAAAAAATTATTTTATTTATTTTTTATCAAAATGCATGAAACGATTTGCACATTTTTCATGAAAAATAACAAATTTCACAAAGTTAATAAAAAATATGCAAGAAAATATGTAGTTTAAGCAAAATATGCAAAAACATGCATTTTCATCAAAATATGCAAAAATATGCACTAACAAATCAATGCCATTTTTAAGCAAATTCGATGATTCGCGAAGATAAATACTTTAAGTTGTGCTCAGGCTAACGACAACAAACATGTATTTACATGAACCCCCTTGCCCTGGTAATTACAAAAAGATCTAAAATTGAAAAAGGGGCCCCTGCACGATAACCCATTTCAATCACTTAAAAAAATATGTATGAAAGGATGAATTTCATGTATATTTTGTTACAAATGGTAAGTGTCATCTTTCTGCAATTAAAAAATATCTCCTCATGCCACCGCAATTTATATGGCTTTTCTGGAATAACGGAATATTAAACATTTTTTTTTGACAAGATTTTTAAGATCTGCCGGTGCTAATTTCACTAAAATGTACCTTTGTCCAAAAAAGGAAAAATAAAATTGAATATTATACCCAATTCACACCTGAGGTGAAATCTTGTTCGAACGAGATATCGATCATATGGTTGTGCATAAAATGATACAGACCATATGATCGAAATCTCGTTCGAACAAGATTTCACCTCAGGTTTGAATAGGCCTTTAGTTTTATAAAATTTCCTTTTTTTATTTTTTCGCAAAAGAGATAAAATTAAAACGCCTTAAAATATATATTTTTGTAAACCACTTTTGATTTAGTTGGCTTTAACTTTAATTTTATCATTATTATTTAAAAAAGAAGCGAAAAAAAGTTCTTTTCGCATTGGTTCATTGGACATAAATGGAGTAAAAACTGACCAATAAAAATTAGGTAAGTAATTTGTTACGCATTTGAGATTATCGAAAATCAAGGAAATTTTTATTTTTTATACCCTCCAAAATATAAATGTATAAAAAAATGTTAGGGATTTTTTTAATTTTTCCTCCGCGCGATGAATGCTGTCAAATAGATTTATTATGATTTTTGCACTTCTTCTCCTTCTTCTTTTATATTGATCGTGTGTGGGTAAGATTGACGATTGTCAATCTAACCCATACATGGGAATTTTTAATTGGCATTGAATTTTCATTGGCATTAGTTGGAACTAATGCCACTGCCAAAAAAAGCATTAGCATTTGTTGCCAATGAAATTTTTTGGCATTGGCATTATTTGTACTAATGCCAATGAAAAGGCACAAATGCCTAACAAACTATTTACAATTGATAAAAAAAATTAGAAAATTAGAAAAAGTGAATGATCTATTGTATTACGTATGACTTGATGCACCTTGTCTGTAATTTTTGTAAAAATAGGTACAGCCATTCTCTTGGAATGATCAATCAAAAATAAAATATTTATGTTTAAATCTCCATATACCGTTATCAAAAAGCTAACAAATTTATACATTATTAAGGCGGGACCTTGTTTTTATTTTTTGATTAATTTATTTGACAAAAGGATGTACAACTTGTAAATAGGTATGGACAGTTCTTGATTCTGTTTTTTGTGATTTTTTTATTTTTATACCCTCCACTATAGTGATAGAGGGTATATATAAGTTTGTCATTGCGTTTGTAACACCTCGAAATATTGGAGGGTTTTACAAAAAAATTTAATTTTTTTTTTTTAATTTTTGGCATTTCAATTTGTGTTGACTGGCACAAGCGGGCAAGTTTTTTGTAAAGTATGGATAAAAAGAATAATTCTGGTTCAAACAGTTTTTTGAAAGGGCGTGGAACTTTCCATAACGATGAGTTTTTAAAAGGGAGTTTTCAAAAAAAAAACAATAGAATTTTTTTTTAAATTTTATTTTTTTATAAAATTTATTTTAATTCCATTTTTGAAAACGGACACAAGCGAGCAAATTTTTTGGAAAGTTGGGATAGAAAGGATAATGCTGGCCCAGACAGTTTTTTGAAAGGGCGTAGAACTTTTGATAACGATGAGTTTAAAAATGAGGTTTCCACAATTTTTTTTTTATTTATTTTTTATAAAGGGGTTTTTTAGAAAAAAAAAAATCCTTCACGCAAAAATTCGACCCACTCTCTAGACACTCACTTAGAATTTTTCAACTCAACATCACGTGATTTTAATGAAAATCACTTTTTTGAGTCACGCAAATCACGGGACCAGCGACCATCTCCAATTCAAATACATAAACAAGAGACAAGTGTCTCTTCATTTGTTTAATCTATAACATCTGTAAATTTTAATTAAAATGAAGTGTCCACCCTTGAAAAAATTTCCTTGTAGGTCTGAATCCAAAAAGTTTTAAGGCACTTATTTATTACCCTAGGTTACGTTAGGTTAACCTACCCTAATATAGTCAATTAATTTAAATGAAAATCGCTCAATAATCACGTGATTTAAATAAAAATCGCTCACGCCTGAATCACGTGGTTTTTTAAATAACGCAAATAACGGGACCACAGACCATCTCTATTTCAAATACATAAACAAAAGACAAGTGTCTCTTCATTTGATTCATCTATAACATCTGTGAATTTGATTAAAAATGAAGTGTCCACCCTGAAATAGTTTCCTTGTAGGTCCGATTTCAAAAACTTTCAAGGCACTTATTAATTACCTTAATATAGGCTTAATTTCTGAATTTCAAAAAGATCGGTTAACATTTACGACCTGTAGAGACTTTTGTCCAAAAAACCTACCATCACGCCCCAGTGTGCACTGTGGGGCGGACAGAAGGACGACGTACGTTAAATAAATTAATATTAACGACAAAACCTTTTGCATACAAATGCCAAAACCGATATAAGATAAATACCAATACTTATTAAAAACCTATACCAATTCGAGGCTAAAACCAATACCAATACCCAATACCTAAATAATTCAAAACCAATACCGAAACCTATACCAATTCAACAAAAAATGAAAACCAATACCTATACCAATACTAATATAATTTTAAAAACCAATACCAATACCAATACTTTTATCGAATTGGTACCCATCCTTGATAAAAAGTATTAAGCCTTGTTCTAGGCCCGCACCTTTGTTTACGACTATGTATATTGTTTTGTT
>CAWUER010000420.1:0-15838 GCA_963921195.1 Pegoplata infirma | reverse complement strand
TGTTAAAGAATTGTAAGATGAGATAAAAAAATTATACTAGTAAACGATTTATCAAAAATGTTAATTTTGAAAGTGAGGCTAGTCCACACAAAATTTTTTTGTAGTATTAAAAATAACCTAATTATCGCTGATAGAGTAAAACATTGATGATTTTTATTCTTAAATAACTCCATAATTTAATCCTAAACTAACTTTGGTACAGAATTCGTTAACTAGTAAACAAAATTTTACTATTTATCAAAAACATTAATTTTGAAAGTGGTGTTAGTCCACATTTTTTTTGTAATGTATAAAATAACCGTAGCGTTTTTAACTCTAAAATAGCCCTATTGCTTAGTCCTAAACTAATTTTGTTACAGAATTGTAAGATGAGCTAAAAAAAATTTTACTAGTAAACGATTTATCAAAAATGTTAATTTTGAAAGTGAGGCTAGGCCACACAACATTTTTTTGTAGTGTTAAAAATAACCTAATAATCGCTGAAAGAGTAAAACATTGATGATTTTACTAGTAAAATTTTGTTCAGAACATCTCAGAATTCTGAAACAAAGTAAGTTTAGGATTAAATTATGGAGTTATTTAAGAATTAAAATCAACAATGTTTTACTCTTTCAGCGATTATTAGGTTATTTTTAGCACTACAAAAATTTTGTGTGGACTAGCCTCACTTTCAAAATTAACATTTTTGATAAATCGTTTACCAGTAAAACTTTGTTTAGCTTATCTCACAATTCCGTAGCAAGGATAGTTAAAGTTTAAATTATAGGACTATTTAAGAATTAAATCACTACGCATATACTATATTAGCGATAAAAATATTATTTTATGCACTACAAGAAAATTGTGGACTAACCCCACTTTCAAAATTAATGTTTTTGATAAATCGTTAACTAGTAAAATTTTGTTTAGCTCATCTCAGAATTCTGTACCAAAGTTAGTTTAGGATTAAATTATGGAGTTATTTAAGAATAAAAATCATCAATGTTGTACTCTATCAGCGATAATTAGGTTATTTTTAATACTACAAAAAAATTTTGTGTGGACTAGCCTCACTTTCAAAATTAACATTTTTGATAAATCGTTTACTAGTATAATTTTTTTTATCTCATCTTACAATTCTTAAACAAAATTAGTAGAGGACAAGGCAATAGGGCTATTTTAGAGTTAAAAACGCTACGGATATTCTTTATCAGAGATATAAAGGTTATTTTATGCATTACAAAAAAAATGTGGACTAACACCACTTTCAAAATTAATGTTTTTGATAAATCGTTAACTAGTAAAATTTTGTTTAGCTCATCTCAGAATTCTGTACCAAAGTTAGTTTAGGATTAAATTATGGAGTTATTTAAGAATAAAAATCATCAATGTTTTACTCTATCAGCGATTTTAAGGTTATTTTTAACACTACAAAAAAAATGTGGACTCACACCACTTTCAAAATTAACATTTTTCATAAATCGTTTACTACACAGAAAAAAATAAAAAAAAATTTTGAGTAAATTTTTAATACTATTGAGTAAAAAATTACTCAATTTTCCACCAGTAAACGATTTAATAGTATTGAGTAAACTTTTAATAAAAAATTTTTAAATGCTTAATAAAAAATTTGAGTAAATTATTAATTCACACAATTAAATCTTTACTTAAAATTTTTTAATATTTTTAAGTAACTTTTTAATTGTGTCAAGTAAAAATTTACTCAAAATGTATCAAATTATTTTTTTAAAAAGTTTAAAAAGTTTCTAATTTGTTTCCAAAAAAATTGCTTTTACAAACTTTACCAAATATACTTATGTCTTCAAGACAAAGTAAAATTTTATAAAGATGATTTCAAACTTTCATATACATATACAAAAAACAATAAACTAAATGAGAATTCAAAACACCAAGAGAAAAAAAAAATAAATAAAAAAAAATATTAAATTTGTATTAAATTATTTACTCAAATTTTATTTTCAATTTTTGAGTAAATTTTTAATTGCGTCAATTAAAAAATTACTCAAATTTTTTTTAAAAAATTAAACAAGTGATTACTCAAATTTGTTTCCTCCATATTTTTTTCTGTGTAGTAAAATTTTGTTCAGAACATCTCAGAATTCTGTACCAAAGTTAGTTTAGGATTAAATTATGGAGTTATTCAAGAATAAAAATCATCAATGTTTTACTCTATCAGCGATTATAAGGTTATTTTTAACACTACAAAAAAATGTGGACTAACACCACTTTCAAAATTAACATTTTTCATAAATCGTTTACTAGTAAAATTTTGTTCAGAACATCTCAGAATTTTGTATTAAAGTTAGTTAAGGATTAAATTATGGAGTTATTAAAGAATAAAAATCATCAATGTTTTACTCTTTCAGCGATTATTAGGTTATTTTTAACACTACAAAAATATTTTGTGTGGACTAGCCTCACTTTCAAAATTAACATTATTGATAAATCGTTTACCAGTAAAATTTTTTTAGCTCATCTTACAATTCTGTAACAAAATTAGTTTAGGACTAAGCAATAGGGCTATTTTAGAGTTAAAAACGCTACGGATATTCTTTATCAGAGATATAAAGGTTATTTTATGCATTACAACAAAAATGTGGACTAACACCACTTTCAAAATTAATCTTTTTGATAAATCGTTAACTAGTAAAATTTTGTTTAGCTCATCTCTGAATTCTGTAACAAATTTTGTTAAGGATTAAATTATGGAGTTATTTAAGAATAAAAATCATCAATGTTATACTCTATCAGCGATAATTAGGTTATTTTTAACACTACAAAAAAATTATATGTGGACTAGCCCCACTTTCAAAATTAATGTTTTTGATAAATCGTTAACTAGTAAAATTTTGTTTAGCTCATCTCTGAATTCTGTAACAAAGTTAGTTTAGGATTAAATTATGGAGTTATTTAAGAATAAAAATCATCAATGTTTTACTCTATCAGCGATTATAAGGTTATTTTTAACACTACAAAAAAAATGTGGACTAACACCACTTTCAAAATTAACATTTTTCATAAATCGTTTACTAGTAAAATTTTGTTCAGAACATCTCAGAATTTTGTATTAAAGTTAGTTAAGGATTAAATTATGGAGTTATTAAAGAATAAAAATCATCAATGTTTTACTCTATCAGCGATTATTAGGTTATTTTTAACACTACAAAAAAATTTTGTGTGGACTAGCCTCACTTTCAAAATTAACATTTTTGATAAATCGTTTACTAGTAAAATTTTTTTTAGCTCATCTTACAATTCTGTAACAAAATTAGTTTAGGACTAAGCAATAGGGCTATTTTAGAGTTAAAAACGCTAAGGATATTCTTTGTCAGAGATATAAAGGTTATTTTATACATTACAAAAAAAATGTGGACTAACACCACTTTCAAAATTAACATTTTTGATAAATCGTTAACTAGTAAAATTTTGTTTAGCTCATCTCAGAATTCTGTACCAAAGTTAGTTTAGGATTAAATTATGGAGTTATTTAAGAATAAAAATCATCAATGTTTTACTCTATCAGCGATTATAAGGTTATTTTTAACACTACAAAAAAAATGTGGACTAACACCACTTTCAAAATTAACATTTTTCATAAATCGTTTACTAGTAAAATTTTGTTCAGAACATCTCAGAATTTTGTATTAAAGTTAGTTAAGGATTAAATTATGGAGTTATTTAAGAATAAAAATCATCAATGTTTTACTCTATCAGCGATAATTAGGTTATTTTTAATACTACAAAAAAATTTTGTGTGGACTAGCCTCACTTTCAAAATTAACATTTTTGATAAATCGTTTACTAGTATAATCTTTTTTATCTCATCTTACAATTCTTTAACAAAATTAGTAGAGGACAAGGCAATAGGGCTATTTTAGAGTTAAAAACTCTTCGGATATTCTTTATCAGAGATATAAAGGTTATTTTATGCATTACAAAAAAAATGTGGACTAACACCACTTTCAAAATTAATGTTTTTGATAAATCGTTAACTAGTAAAATTGTGTTTAGCTCATCTCAGAATTCTGTACCAAAGTTAGTTTAGGATTAAATTATGGAGTTATTTAAGAATAAAAATCATCAATGTTTTACTCTATCAGCGATTATAAGGTTATTTTTAACACTACAAAAAAAAAATGTGGACTAACACCACTTTCAAAATTAACATTTTTCATAAATCGTTAACTAGTAAAATTTTGTTTAGCTCATCTCAGAATTCTGTACCAAAGTTAGTTTAGGATTAAATTATGGAGTTATTTAAGAATAAAAATCATCAAAGTTTTACTCTATCAGCGATTATAAGGTTATTTTTAACACTACAAAAAAAATGTGGACTAACACCACTTTCAAAATTAACATTTTTCATAAATCGTTTACTAGTAAAATTTTGTTCAGAACATCTCAGAATTTTGTATTAAAGTTAGTTAAGAATTAAATTATGGAGTTATTAAAGAATAAAAATCATCAATGTTTTACTCTTTCAGCGATTATTAGGTTATTTTTAACACTACAAAAATATTTTGTGTGGACTAGCCTCACTTTCAAAATTAACATTTTTGATAAATCGTTTACTAGTAAAATTTTTTTTAGCTCATCTTACAATTCTGTAACAAAATTAGTTTAGGACTAAGCAATAGGGCTATTTTAGAGTTAAAAACGGATATTCTTTATCAGAGATATAAAGGTTATTTTATGCATTACAAAAAAAATGTGGACTAACACCACTTTCAAAATTAATCTTTTTGATAAATCGTTAACTAGTAAAATTTTGTTCAGCTCATCTCAGAATTCTGAAGAAAAGTAGTTAAGGATTTAACTATAGAGTTATTTAATAGTAAAAAACACCAAAGTGTTATTCAATCAGCAATTATTTGGTTATTTTTAACGGTACAAAAAAATTGTGGACTAACCTCACTTTCAAAATTAACGTTTTTGAGAAATCGTTAACTAGCAAAACTTCTCTCATAAAATTCTCAGACGTTTTTAAAGTTTTCTTTGAACTTTTTTTTTTTAATCGAAAGATACCATTAAACTGTATCCAAATCTATCGTTAACTAAGTTTTTTTGAAAATGTGACTTACCCCACTATCATAATAAATGGTTCAAATATTGTTTCAAGCTCTGCAAACAGTCGGCGGAATGAAATTTTGAGACTTTTTTTTTAAAAATTTCTTGAAAGTAGGAAAAAACCGCCATTTTTTGCAAATTTAAAATTTTTGATATTCGTGCTCAGCACATCAGAATTATTTTTTAATTGTGATGTGTCGAAAGATATATTTATTTATTTTTTTATTTTTTTTTTTTAATTTTTCAAAAATCCAAAACTTTGACCGCCGGGCGCCACGGGTTAATTTAATCCGATTGGCCTCAAATTGGTACCACATGAGGTTTAGGCCTAGTAGAATAAAAAAATGCCCGGACTTTGAAAATCGGAGAAGAAAAAATTTTTCTATACAGAAAAATGCCAGTCTAGTGTGCACCCTAATAAATAATTTATATTTAGTGCATGTAAAATTATTATTAATGTAAATATTTTCCGTTACATATGGTGACAAATGAAAAAAAGAAAACTACATTTCATACATATTGAAATAATATGGATTTGTTGTAAAAGAAGGTGTTCTTTAATTTTACATTAACGTGTTGGTGCGTGTCGCTGTAAAATCGATTAAAAAGTAATTTTTTAGTTCAAAATTATAGAAAACTCAGAAATAATTATTTTTACATTTGTATGAGTACTTTACGTACATACATGTCTGTCATAAGTGATTTAAGTTAATGATTAAGGAGTTTTCTTTAATGGTTTTGTTTAAAAATATAAATTAACACCCACATGTAAATTATAAACAATTGTCCCAATGACGTTAGTTTGAATGGGAAATAGTTTTTACTCAAATTCAAAAACTACTTCAATGTGTAGTACATTTTGGGTGTACTCAAACGATCGTAGAATTTTCCAGAAAATGTTTCCCAACATTCTCAGTACCATGCCACAGACTATAAACAGACTCGACAGTAGAGTTTTAAAAGAAAAAATGGGGAAAAACTAAGCGATTTTAGGAGAAAACACAGCGGTTTTTAGTCCGTTTTACGCTAACATGGCAACACTTTCTACGACTTAGGAGTGAGTGAAACAACAAAAACCGATCTGGCATCCATTTTTCTAATGGCGCGTTGTATCAGTTTTCTCTTTCTAACCTAATTCGTAGAATAATTTGAAAATATTAACCATATGGTTAAAAAATACTTTTTTGACACCTGTCATATATGTCGAGTCTGTATTAGTCTGTGACCATGCCTCACAGAGTTTGCAAGTTGCAACTCTTGCATCATCAGCACTTTTCAATTGTCACACTTATTTCCCAACGTCGGGACTTCAATGTAAACAAATGTTACACTCAAAAAAAAAAACTGGTAAAACGCCTGTTAAAATGCCTTGTAATCCCGTTCTACCAATATTTAACAATTTTCCTTGTTTTTTAACAAAAAATCTTGTACTTTGCTCAAACGAGATTTACAGTTTCATTGGTAATTTTACAAATTTATTTTCGTAATTGTAATCAACCAGTTCGAAAGGTTATTTTACCAAAAAAACTGTAATTTTACAACAAAGTTTTTATTACGAGGATTGTACTTGATTTACAAAAAAAATCTGTTATTTTACAAAAATTAAGTTATACGAGAATTTATATTGTTTATTTTTTGTAAATTTTCTATTTTTTTAAAAAAAATTTCCAAGTCCCGGACAATTTTTTTTTTATTGTAAAATATTTAAAAAAAAGTTGACAAAAATTTGAAAAATTTATTACGAGGATTCTAGTTAATTTACAAAAAAAAACAGTTATTTTACAAAAAATGATTTTATTACGAGAATATATGTTGTTTAACAAAATTTTTTTTTTTGTAAATTTACCACTTTGGTTTGTAAATTTACCATTTTTTTAAACATATTTACCATTTTTGCTTGTAAGTTTACCATTTTTTTTTTTATTTTTCCGGTTTTAAAACAATCAGCCTTATCATAGAAATATAAAATATATTTAAAATCAGCTTTAAATTTTATTTTCGTACAAAATGTTTTTTTTTTAAATCGACTTTCAAAAAATGTATTAAAAATTTGAAATTTAAAATAAAACTTTTGTTAAAATAGACTTTTTGTTTTCGTGTGGTAAGGGCCAATATTTTTACCAATAAAATTGATTATTTTACCAATTTTTGGCTCATTAAAAATTACAAGGAAATCCTTGTAATTTTACGAGAATTTTACCTACCTCCTATTTTACGATAATAACTTCGTAAAATCACAAGATTTTTTGGTAACTATACAAGGTTTTTTTGAGTGTATATTAAAGAGTAAACACAAAAAAAACCTTGTCAAATTACTAGAAAAAGTCTCATAATCCCATTTACCAATATTTGACCGTTTTCCTTGTTTTTTAACAAAAAATTTTCGATCGAAATTTACTTTTTTTATAAGTTTACAATTTTTTTTTGTAATTTTACAAATTTTACAAAAAAGTTAGCAATAAATCTATCAAAGTCACGAGACCTCCTTGTAAGTTTTAGCGCGTCAAAAAATTCGTAAATTTACAATTTTATTGGTAAAAAGCTTGTAAAATTATTATTATTATTATTGGTAAAAATTTTGTAAAATTACAAAAAACCTCGTAATTTTTACTAGAAATTATCGTAAAATAGTAGAAAAAAAAATCTATTAAAGTTTCGAAACCTACATGTAAGTTTTATAGCGGCAAAAACAAGTTTTTTGCACAAGTTTTTTTTGTAAAAAAACCATGGAAATTTGTTAAATTAAAAAAAAAAATTTTAATTTTGTTCGAAAATTTGTTGTTAAAAACAAGGAAAACTTGGTAAAATGGGATTAAGAGAGTTTTTCTAGTAATTTGACAAGTTTTTTTTGTGTGTAAGGACCAAAATCAACAAAATTTCTTTTGCGGATTTTTTTTTTACCAAAAATTTTTTTACACTCAAAATAATACATTAGTAGATTTACTAAGTTTCTTTTGGTAATGCCGGTTAGCTAACTTTTAGCAAATTTTTAGTTGAGATTAGCATGTTAGCAAAAATATCTTGTAAACTTCATTTAGCGCATTAGCAATTTTAAACAAAATTTGAACTAATTTTTTTTGCTAAATTTAAAATTGAGTTGACCAAATTTTTACAAGCTTTTTTGCTAATATTAGCAAAAATATATGGTAAATTTTTTTTATTTTCAGAAAACTTAAAATGGCGCTTTCTCAGAAACTAAGCCAGATAGAGCAAAATAGAGGCCATTTTTGGTTCTCGGGCTCACCATATGTCCTCTTCACATGTGTGGACCCTAATGGGTCCTAACTTTGGATCTAAAAAAATCCCGAACATTTTAAAATGCTCATATCTCAGTAAATATTACCGACAAAACAAAAAGTCCAAAAGCATTTTTGTAGCTCTCAACACGTAGAACAAGACCGCAAAATTATCAAAAGCTCTCCGAGTAATATTTTTGAAGTTATCGAGTTTTGTAATTCTCAAAACCCCGGTGGTACCCTAAAATCACGTATCTCAAAAACTAAGCAAGGTAGAGCGAAACGGACACAAATTTTGGATCAAAAACTACGACGACTTTTAAGTAACCCAACATGGTCTAGGCCCATCGGGGTCTGGACCTATCGGGTCCGAACCCAATGGGGTCCTCAAATGTGTATAAACTAAGTTGAAATAAAAAAAATTTCAGTTAACTAACAAGGGAAGTATCTCAACCCTTATGAACCGATTTGCATGAAACGTGAAATATAAATAAAAGAAACAATACTAAGGTTGGGGTGTCTCGGCTTATCGGCCATATCGGGGATTTAGAGGCTCAAAACATGGGTCAAAAAATGGCGAAAAAACTGTTTTTTGGATTTTTCAGCCATTTCTTTCTTACACTCAAAAAAAAAAATATTGTAAAACTAGCAAAAAAAATGGTTAAATTAGCAAAAAAAACTGTAGTTTTGGACGTTGCAAAAATTTTGATAATATTAGCAAAACCATTTTGCTAATCAAAAAATTAGAAAAAAAATGGTAAAATTACAAGAATACCATTTTATTTTTGTAAAAAATCAACCTTGTAAAATTATCAAAAAAATATGGTAAAATTACCAAAAAATGGTAAAATTGAAATAGATAAAAAAAATTGTAATTTGGTAAAAAAAACTGTTTTATTTAGTAATTTTTTTTTTGCTCTGATTAGTAGTTGATTTAAAATTTGGTGAATATACTAAAAAAATTTTGCCTATTTTTGAGCACCACGTTCTTTAAATGTAATAATAGCAGCACCAACTAGTATTACTTCAGTTGTTGGATGGTTTCTTCGGCTTGATGGTGACAGCATCTTCTTTTGCCTTCTTCTCAGCAGCTGTAGTTGCAGTAACTAGACTTCCAACAACATCAAAATCCAAAATGATTTTTTTTTTCACTTAAACACTTCAAACAAAAAATTTAAAGAACAACACTTCACTTTTTTATTTTTTTGCGTAATTTTTTTTAGCTTAAGTAGAACAAATGAGAATTGCGTAGTAGTCTACACAAGAAATTTCTAACATTTTTAGGTAAAATTTGTAAAAATTATCAATTTTTTTTCGAATTTTTAATTTTTTTCACATGTATTTAAAAAAAAATAGAAAAAAAACTTTTGGATATTGAAGATTAGATATCTAACTATGTGTTAAAATTTTAAAAAAATAATTTTTCAAAATTATCAACTTTTTATTAACAATTTTGGTGGCAAATTTTAAAAAATTTTCATATATAATTAGCAAAAAATATGATAAAATTAGCAAAAAATATGGTAAAAAATACTAAAAATTGTGTAGCATATTTTTGAGCGCACATTCCGTTGATGGATGGCTACTTTGCTATGGTGTTGGCAGCATCATCAATCTGCAATGATTTTTTTTTTCACACTAGAACACTTTAAACAATTTTTTTTTCTTAAAACTAAGAAAAAAAAAAATAAAAAGTATTACCATTTCATTAAGGAAAATACTAATATTTTTGCTAAAATTATAGTAAAATAAAAAAAAAAAATAGCAAGAAAATATAGTAAAGTACCAAAAAATTGCTGTATTTTACCAATAGTAAATTGCCAAAAAAAACTGTAAAAGTTAAATTTTTACAATTTTTTTTGCTAAAGTTTGGTTGAAGTAAATTACAACACCTTTTACTAATATTTTGACTAAGTTATTTTTTTGAGTGTAGAAACTATATGATGTTTACATATGGGAAGAAAGGTTTTTTTAATGCCTACCTAACGGTGGCGTAACATTGTAAAAATTCGGCTTCGTTAAATATTTTTTTCATGAAAATGTGTAAATTTTGGGGTGTATTTATGTGAAGACATAGACCTACGATATCCATATGAATACGAAATAATCTTTATTAAATTTAATTCGACACATATTTTTGGCCTAGACGACATTCCTCTTAGTTCGAGAGTTATTTAAATTTTCCCGAAGGTCCACATTGTTTCATAAGGGGACAACGAAATTTTAAAACACTGATATGGCCGATGAGCCGAGACACCCCAACCTTAAAATCGTCTCTTTTATATATATTTTAAGTTTCAGGCAAATCGGTTCATAAGGGTTGAGATACTTCCCTTGTAAGTTGTTTTTTATTTGGCCAATTTTTATTTATCTGTTTGTATTTCCTTATTAACTAATTTTTGGCAAAACAATTTTGCTAACTTTACCAAAAAAATTGTTCAAAATCAGCAAATTTTCTTGTAGGTTTACAAGCTTTTTTTGCTAACATTACATTTTTTTTTTTTTGAGTGTACATTAGGGTGGGTCGTTTTGCCACTTTTTTGTCGGATCGAAACGCAATACCCGGCAAAAGTTGTCTACCCAGATGGGTATTACAGGTGTGATTTTTTTTGGAAATCGATTGATATCTTCTGCCCTCAGAATGGGCTCAAAGTTTCGAAATTTTGGCTAAAAATCCCAAAATCGCAATTATTAAGGTTCGAAGAAGCGGTTATTTTTTTTTGGGTAAAGATATGTTATTTTAAACGTAAACTCCCTTTTAGGCATCAAAATGCAATTTTAACCCCTCCCGGAGGTCCAGGGGATACCCCCAATATCCCAAAGAGGATGTGAATTTCGGCTAAAAATACCCTAATTGACGATTATTGTGGTTCGAAAAAATGGCATAATTTTTGGGTACAGATATGTTATTTTAAACGTTAACTCCCTTTTAGGCATCAAAATGCAATTTTAATCCCTTTCGGAAATATAGGAAATACCCCCGATATCCTAAATGGGAGGTGATTTTCCAAAATTGTAAAAAATTCAAGTCTGGATAAAGTGTCATTATATATGGATAAAGACGCATTAAAATGCTATTTTTAACGATAGCGTCATCATCGCGAGAAGAATATTTTCGGAAAGGGCAAAGAACGCATTAGTTTGAATAGATGAATAAACTACAAATGGTCTCAAAAACATGACAAGGACCATCAGCAATGGAATGATGTGTTCTAATTCTGAGTTGCATCACCACATAGACTTTAAGTATGAACTTAACTATTTCTACGAGTTCCTTGCTTTGCAGTTGTCAACCGGCGAGCCTTGTTCAATTTTCCAGGGACCATGGAAGCAAGAACTTCTGAGCATTCTCCCGAATCAATAGCTTTAGCTATTAGATACAAGTATTCTAAGTCCTTACTGAGTTTTTTAAGCTCTTCAGAACTGTGATAAGGAAGATCACATTTAATTGTTATCACTCAAAAAATTATGTTAGTAAAATCAACTGAAAATGTCAGTTAAAATAACTACTTTGTAAGCTGTTTTGTGGTCAACTACTTTTCAGTTAAATCAACTAACAATGTTAGTTATTTTTACTGACAAAAAACAACTGGCTTATGTAGTAAAAACTACTTAAATTTGTAGTCAAAACAGCTAACATATAATAAAAATAAAATAATCAATATATTATTTTTTTTTCAGAAAAAAAAATGGAAGACCAAATTTTTTCCAAGTTTTTTTATAGTTTTTTTTACTTTTCATACAAAAACAAATGTCTTTGTAGTTGAAACCAACTAACTACTGTAAAATATACAAATAACAAACATGTAGTAACTTACATAATTTTCTGAGTGTAAATGACACCATACGAAGTTTTTCACATCCGGGTAATATTGAAACTATAGGACCTGTGTAAAAATTATGACCTAATGTTCCGCCGTCGATATGCTAAAAGAGAACTCGCAATGGTACTTCGATAAAATGCAAGAGGCAACCTGCCCATTGCACTATAGGAAATTTTACCCATTTTTTGGCCAAAAGTCAAAATTAAAATTTTTGCAAACATTATTTTTTTTCACATTAATATAAAAAAAACTTAACAAAGTAAACAATTCTTTCTCAATTTTTCGACAGAATTGATGTACTGTCACTTTATCAGTAGTTTTTCTTGCAATTTCTTACTTAGTTATAAAATAACGATTGAGAGCAGCGAATTTTGTGATAGCTTCTAACAAAAGTTTTTATATTAAGAATTTATAGTTTTTAAAAACTAAAAAATGGAAAATAATGTCAAAGGTGAGTACTTTAATGATAAATAGTGAAATGTTGGTGAACTTATCTATTAGATCGATTTTATTGGAAAAATTGAAGTGACCTTAAGATGAACTTATTGAAGTATGAATTGGAATTTTATTTTGACTTTAAAAAAAATGATAGCATATGTTAGCTATAAAACCATAAAAGTTCTCTAGGACAATCAATTACCTTCCGAATTTAAAAAATTTCAAGGTCGGATATGTGCAAACTTTTTTTTTATACCCATTTTTCCAGGTGACTACTGAGTGCCAAATTCAGAGTTATTTAATACATGGCGAGAGAAATAAAGCAGAGGTGGATAAGGAGCCGCTATTTCTGACCATTTCTTTTCATACATTGCTGAGAGTGAATGTTTCGAAAACTTTAAACAATATATAAAGGAGGAATTAAGAATATTTTGTTCAAATATAAATATGAAAAGGATTAAAAGTTGTAGGAGTTTGAAAAGTTTTGAAAGACAGCATGCTGTTTGTCTTAAAGGCAATACTTGGCTAAAAAAAACTTGAAACGCAGCCTGCCTCCACTAAATCGAAACCTGGGCGACCGCAATTAACTTTTTTGTCAAAATCTGCGAGAACAAAAATACGAGTTACAGCAGAAATCTCTAAAGATCTAAATAGGGAAGTTGAGCCCCTAGCTCTTGCATCATCTACGGCTGCCCGTAGTGGCATTTTGAAATGTAGTTGACGACTTGGAACTCAAAAATAAAATTTTTGAATAAAATCCTTATTAAAAAGTAGATTTGTTTGACACTTCTTAACATTGTTAAAATAAATTTATCTTTGAAAGTTAGTGTACACTCAAAAAAAAAAAATATTGTAAAAACAGTTTAGAAAACCATATAATCTATCAAGGATCTAAAAAATCTTAGATGCGGCAACTTATAACCCGGGAACCCTGTTTGGAATTAATTATTAGGTAATTTTTTAGGTAACTTTACTATTTTTTTTTTTTGAGTGTATGAAAACCTTTAAGAGTCACTCCCTCCCTCTAAAGAGTCTTCCAAAAGTCAAATAAAAAAAATCAGTCAAATCGGTCCAGCCGTTTGGCTGTAAATAATTTTGGCCAAAAAAAGGGTAAAATTTCCTATAGTGCATTGCATGTATTTTCCTATTCTTTTAGTTTTCGAAGAATTCCACCTCTATGGAAAATATATCTTTTAAAATATTTTCTTTACTCCATTAGATTTTTTTACCATATAAACACTTTTTTATGAACTCTAGCCAAACAAAAGTAAAATATATAAATGTATCTAGAAAAATCTAGCTTGAAATATCTCCCATATACTCACTTATCTAGAATATATTTTCAGTTGTAAATAGGTGTAATTTTCTATAAATCTACCAAATTTTTCACCCGATTAAACCCTTAGACTACGTTTGTTTATTTTTGGAATTATAGCTTGCCCTTGGCAAGCTATTCCTTTGTCTCGGTAACTAATGAACCGATTTTGACAAACCTGGCCTTTGAGTTAAGTCTCGGCGAGAACTATAAAATTTTCCATATAACCAAAAATAGCTTTAAAAGGTTTTAAACAGTCCAAACTTCCATTTTTCTTCGATCCCGACGGGGGTCCTTGACCCTTAAGGGGGGTTAATAATTGCAATTTAAGGCATAAATGTAAGATGACGTTTTAAATAACACATCTTTACACAAAGAACATTACACTTTTTCGAACCTCAATAATTGTCAATTTGGGCCGAAATTCACATCACTTTTGGATATCGGGGGTATTCCCTGGATTTCTGAAAGAGATTAAAATTGTATTTTGATGCCCAAAATGGAGTTAACGTTTAAAATAACATATCTGTACCCAAAAATTATGCCATTTTTTCGAACCACAATAATCGTCAATTAGGGTATTTTTAGCCGAAATTCTGGAAATCCTGGACCTCCGGGAGAGGTTAAAATTACATTTTGATGCCTTAAAGGGAGTTAACGTTTAAAATAACATATCATTACCCAAAATAAATAACCGCTTCTTTGAACCTCAAAAATTGCCATTTTGGGATTTTTAGCCAAAATTTCGGAACTTTGAGCCCATTCTGAGAGCAGAAGATATCGATCGATTTCTAAAAAAAATCACATCTGTAATACTCATCTGGGTAGACAACTTTTGCCGGGTATAGCGTTTCGATCCGACAAAAAAGTGGCAAAACGACCCACCCTAGTGTACATTGTGGGGGTGTCAATTCATTCGTCAATGCCGAACTTATTATTTTCACTTGTTTGGTAATGTAATGTCGAATTTAGTAAAAAAATATTTCGTTTTATAGGTACACTCAAAAAAAATCCTTGTCAAATTACTAGAAAAAGTCTCGTAATCCCATTTTACTAATATTTGTTTTTTAAAAAATAATTTTAGATCGAAATTTACAAAAAAAATATCTAGCAAAATCACAAAACCTCCTTGTAAGTTTTATCACGTCAAAAAAATTGTGAATTTACAATTTTATTAGTAAAAAGCTTGTAAAATTACAAAATTATTTGTAAAAAGCTTGTAAAATTACAAAAAATTCTTGTCAAATAGGAGGTATCAAATAAAAAAATTTACAAGTTTTCTTGTCATGTTACAAATTCGTTTTTTGAGTCTACCTCCTATTTGAAAAGAATTCCTTGTAATTTTACAAGCTTTTACCAATAGTTTTGTAATTTTACAAGCCATTTACCAATTAAATTGCAAATTAACAATTTTTTGACACAGTAAAACTTACAACGAGGTTTCGTAACTTTATTACGTTTTTTACTACCTCCTATTTTACGAGAATTCCTAGTAAAGATAACGAGCTTTTTTGTAATTTACAAGCTTTTTACCAATAAAATTGTAAATTTACAACTTTTTTGGCGCAATATAACTAAGGAATTCTCGTGAATTTATTAGATTTTTTTTTGTAAAAAAACCCTGAAAATTTTATAAAATTACAAACAAAAATTGTAAAATTACAAAAAAAAATTAAATTTCGATCGAAAATTTTTTGTTAAAAAACAAGGAAAACTGTCAAATATTTGTAAAATGGAATTACGAGACTTTTTCTAGTAATTTGACAAGGTTTTCTTTTTTTGTGCGTACGGACCAAAATCGCCAAAATTTTTTTTTGCGGTTTTTTTTTTTGCAATTAATCTTTTTTAGATTGTGGAAGGTGTCAATACATTCGGCAATGCCAAATTTATTTTTTTTACTTGTTTTGTAGTCTAATGTCGCATTTAGTAAAAAATATTTCCTCTAATACATACATAGA
>CAWUER010000419.1:0-12216 GCA_963921195.1 Pegoplata infirma | reverse complement strand
AAAAATTCGATAGCGATTGAAATTGTACTCGAACCTGCTATTTCAAATTAAAAATTTTTTCTGCCTAAAATTATGCTTTAATAAATGCAAGCTTTTCTTTTACAACACTGACCCATAAAAACATAAAAAAACAAGTAAGAAAATTATAGTCGGTCAAGACCGACCTTATAATACCCTACACCAGAGTTTCCCGGAAAATGGGTCTTAAGTTCAAACATGGACTGATTAGATCTTTATTTTTTCAAATCTTTAAAAAGTGTAAAAAGCACTCACAAATTAAATTTGAGTGGAATAGGCTTCTTTTTGTTGACAATAAACCGCTTCAACTGAATATCGGGCAAAATTTTCACATGGGACCTAAGTCCAAAATGGTCCGATGATAATCAGATTTGATAAGGTTATTAAAGTACGCGTTTAACATACACAAACAAAATTTTAATTAAATATTTTCTATTTTTATGAAATTTGAGAGATTTATGTGAAAATCGGGAAGGTGGTTTGTATTAGGGCTACAAGAACTGGTCCGATTTCTTTAAAATTCAGAATGGTGATCTGTGTGGATGAAACATGATTACCTGCCAAATTTCCGAAAAGATACCTATTAAAATGCGGTTATTAGAGTCATTTGAGCCAAAACTAAAGAGGATCTTTGTATGGGGGCTAGGTCTAAATATGGACCGATTTTTTCCAATTTCAATAGGCTTCGTCCTTGGGCCAAAAGAGGCTTAAGTTTCAAATTTAAAGTCAATTGATTAAAAATTGCGACCTGTATCGTGTTTACACCGTTTACATGGCAAACGGACGGACGGACGAACAGGCAGACGGACGGACATCGCTAATTCGACTCAAAATTGATTCTAAGTATACTTAAAAGTGAGTCTAGGACCAATATTTCGGAAGTTACAAACATCAGCACAAACTCACAAACTGGTGTAGGGTATAAAAATATAAAGCTTGTATTTATCAAAGCATAATTTTAGACATAACAAAAATTAAAAAATCGCACGTTCGAGTAGAATTTCGATTACTATCGACTACGAAAATTAAGCCCTGTTCTCATTTACAGCTAAACACAGTTTTTAGCCACATTTTTCGGTTAAATTTGTCAACAAATTTACAAACCTGACCACATAAAAACATGGTTAAAAATAAAAAAAGCTTGTACTCATCAAAGCATAATTAAGGGCATATAGAAAAATCACTCGTTGGAGTAGAATTATGATTGCTATCAACTCCGAAAACTAGCTCCAGAGGACTGTAACGTGCGATTTTTCAATGCCTAAAATTATGCTTTGAAAAATAAAAGATTTTTTTTTGTTTTTTATACCCTCCACTCTATAAGTTGTCATTCCGTTTGTAACACCTCGAAATATTGGTCTAGGACCCCATAAAGTATATATATTCATGATCCTCGATCGATTTTTAAACGATCTAGCGATGTCCGTCCGTCCGTCCATCTGTCCGTCTGTCTGTTGAAAACACGCTAACTTTTGAAAGACTTTACGGAGGCTCCTGAAGTTTGGCATATAAGTATGTTGCACTTACCTGGTCAGGTTGATATTGCAATCCAGCAAAATCGGTTCAGTGGTTCAAAAGTAATGAGCAAAAGACTGAATTTCGGCATGGGTTTTTCGTGAATTTACGAGATAAAACACACGGTAACTTTCGAACGACAATACTGAAGGTGTTGAAGTGTGGCATATATATTTGTCGTTCCTCTGGTCTGATTCCTTTTAAATTTTAGCCAAATCAGTCCAGTGATTCAAAAGTTATAAACAAAACCCTGAATTTCAGATTGGTTTCGCCTAAAATTCCCGTGTTGAAAAACCGAGCTTTAAAAACAATGATAATCCACAAAATAACTTTACGGAGTATTTTTGTCACTCAGAAATATTTTTACACTAAAAAAAAAAATTAAACTCGCAAAAAATTTTACACTCGAAAAAAAATAGTAAATTAATTTTTTTTTTTACAAAATGACCAAAAAAGGTTTTTTTTTTCAAATAAAATATTTCTAATCAAAATTGTTAATTTTTTTCACATTAAAAACATTACTATCGTTAAAAAGGGCCTTGTGGAGGGTATTCATAGATTCGGCCAAGTCGAATTTAACTTTTCTACTTGTTTTGTTTTAATGTTGTAAAACAAACATATAAAATGCTAGTAATAATTAAAGCATAATTTAAGGCAAAAAGAGAAATTGAAAAATTGCACGTTCGGGTAGATTGCGTTCGACTCCGAGAATTAGAACCCAGATTATTAGCAGACGTGTAAAATTATTAATCATTTCTTTTTTTAAATTTGATAATAAATTTAAGTTGCACCAAAAACTATAAAACAGTTTTATGTTCAGTGTAAAATTTTTCTGTTTTGTCATTTATAACATAGATTACAAAAAAATATCCGTAATTATAATACCATCAAGTTTAAACTGCTCTACACAAATATTTATTCCTTTCTTTTTTTGTTGTCATTATTATTGTCTATTATTAAGATAAATTGATTTATCAATAATAAAAAACAGTTTTATTTTTTGTGACTCTGTGCCCTAAACAGCGACTTTTGTACTCCCATAAACGGGGCACTCAGGGGTATTTGAGATTGAATTTTTGGTTTTAAAAATTTAAATAAACCTGTGTAGCCCGAAATCGTGTTCCTTCCGTAAAAAATTTCTTAAAAATTTTCTAACCCTTATGTATCGTAAAAAACTCATTAAATCGGGAAAATTTCTAAAACCACATGCAATAAACCGGGGTTAGTGTACCACATTGATTAAGAACATCTCAAAAATCTTTTTAGGGGAAATTTTTGGCAAAAAATTTCAGTTAGTTCAAAGAAAACAAGTGCAAAAATTAAATTCGGCAGTGCCGAATTTTTTACACCCTCCAAAATGTAAAAAAAAACAAGACCGTATTTTTTGGTGGGGGATTTTTGGGGACACTTTGCCCTTGCAAGACTTTTTCTTTAGGAAGAATATCTCAGAATCTGAGACTGTTCCTATAGAAAAATTCTCAGATTCTGAGACATTTTTTCCTATAGAAAAAGTCTTAAATTCTGAGATATTTTTCTTATAGAAAAAGTCTCAGATTCTGAGACATTTTTCCTATAGAAAAAGTCTAGATTCTAAGACATTTTCCTATAGAAAAGTTTCAGATTCTGAGACATTTTTCCTAAAGAATAAGTTTTATGTTTACCTATAGAAAAGTCTCAGATTTTGAGACATTTTTCCTATAAAAAAAGTCTCAGATTCTGATTTTTGTATAGCAAAAATGGCTCAGAATCTGAGACTTTTCTATAGGAAAAATGTCTCAAAATCTAAGACTTTTTATAGGAAAATGTCTCAGAACCAGAGACTTTTCTATAAGCATGATGTCTCAGAACTTGATACTTTTTCTATATTAAGAATGTCTCAGAGTCTTAGAATTTTTCTATAGGAAAAATGTCTCAGAATCTGAGACCTTCTCCATAGGTAAAATGTACTACAATTAGAATTAAAATACAATGATGAGTCCTTTCTATAGGAAAAATATCTCATTATCTGAAATAGTGCAGAATCTAATACCTCTTCTATAGAAAAAATGTTTCAGAATCTGAGACTTTTTCTATAGGAAAAATGTCTCAGAATCTGAGACTTTTTCTATAGGAAAAATGTCTCAGAATCTGAGACTTTTTCTATAAGAAAAATGTTTCAGAATCTGAGACTTTTTCTATAGGAAAAATGTCTCAGAATCTGAGACTTTTTCTATAGGAAAAATGTCTCAGAATCTGAGACTTTTTCTATAGGAAAAATGTCTCAGAATCTGAGACTTTTTCTATAGGAAAAATGTCTCAGAATCTGAGACTTTTTCTATAGGAAAAATGTCTCAGAATCTGAGACTTTTTCTATAGGAAAAATGTCTCAGAATCTGAGACTTTTTCTATAGGAAAAATGTCTCAGAATCTGAGACTTTTTCTATAGGAAAAATGTCTCAGAATCTGAGACTTTTTCTATAGGAAAAATGTCTCAGAATCTGAGACTTTTTCTATAGGAAAAATGTCTCAGAATCTGAGACTTTTTCTATAGGAAAAATGTCTCAGAATCTGAGACTTTTTCTATAGGAAAAATGTCTCAGAATCTGAGACTTTTTCTATAGGAAAAATGTCTCAGAATTTAAGACTTTTTCTATAGGAAAAATGTCTCAGAATCTGAGACTTTTTCTATAGGAAAAATGTCTCAGAATCTGAGACTTTTTCTATAGGAAAAATGTCTCAGAATCTGAGACTTTTTCTATAGGAAAAATGTCTCAGAATCTGAGACTTTTTCTATAGGAAAAATGTCTCAGAATCTGAGACTTTTTCTATAGGAAAAATGTCTCAGAATCTGAGACTTTTTCTATAGGAAAAATGTCTCAGAATCTGAGACTTTTTCTATAGGAAAAATTTCTCAGAATCTGAGACTTTTTCTATAGGAAAAATGTCTCAGAATCTGAGACTTTTTCTATAGGAAAAATGTCTCAGAATCTGAGACTTTTTCTATAGGAAAAATGTCTCAGAATCTGAGACTTTTTCTATAGGAAAAATGTCTCAGAATCTGAGACTTTTTCTATAGGAAAAATGTCTCAGAATCTGAGACTTTTTCTATAGGAAAAATGTCTCAGAATCTGAGACTTTTTCTATAGGAAAAATGTCTCAGAATCTGAGACTTTTTCTGTAGGAAAAATTTCTCAGAACCTGAGACTTTTCTATAGGAAAAATGTCTCAGAATCTGAGACTTTTTCTATAGGAAAAATGTCTCAGAATCTGAGACTTTTTCTATAGGAAAAATGTCTCAGAATCTGAGACTTTTTCTATAGGAAAAATGTCTCAGAATCTGAGACTTTTTCTATAGGAAAAATGTCTCAGAATCTGAGACTTTTTCTATAGGAAAAATGTCTCAGAATCTGAGACTTTTTCTATAGGAAAAATGTCTCAGAATCTGAGACTTTTTCTATAGGAAAAATGTCTCAGAATCTGAGACTTTTTCTATAGGAAAAATGTCTCAGAATCTGAGACTTTTTCTATAGGAAAAATGTCTCAGAATCTGAGACTTTTTCTATAGGAAAAATGTCTCAGAATCTGAGACTTTTTCTATATGAAAAATGTCTCAGAATCTGAGACTTTTTCTGTAGGAAAAATTTCTCAGAACCTGAGACTTTTCTATAGGAAAAATGTCTCAGAATCTGAGACTTTTTCTATAGGAAAAATGTCTCAGAATCTGAGACTTTTTCTATAGGAAAAATGTCTCAGAATCTGAGACTTTTTCTATAGGAAAAATGTCTCAGAATCTGAGACTTTTTCTATAGGAAAAATGTCTCAGAATCTGAGACTTTTTCTATAGGAAAAATGTCTCAGAATCTGAGACTTTTTCTATAGGAAAAATGTCTCAGAATCTGAGACTTTTTCTATAGGAAAAATGTCTCAGAATCTGAGACTTTTTCTATAGGAAAAATGTCTCAGAATCTGAGACTTTTTCTATAGGAAAAATGTCTCAGAATCTGAGACTTTTTCTATAGGAAAAATGTCTCAGAATCTGAGACTTTTTCTATAGGAAAAATGTCTCAGAATCTGAGACTTTTTCTATAGGAAAAATGTCTCAGAATCTGAGACTTTTTCTATAGGAAAAATGTCTCAGAATCTGAGACTTTTTCTATAGGAAAAATGTCTCAGAATCTGAGACTTTTTCTATAGGAAAAATGTCTCAGAATCTGAGACTTTTTCTATAGGAAAAATGTCTCAGAATCTGAGACTTTTTCTATAGGAAAAATGTCTCAGAATCTGAGACTTTTTCTATAGGAAAAATGTCTCAGAATCTGAGACTTTTTCTATAGGAAAAATGTCTCAGAATCTGAGACTTTTTCTATAGGAAAAATGTCTCAGAATCTGAGACTTTTTCTATAGGAAAAATGTCTCAGAATCTGAGACTTTTTCTATAGGAAAAATGTCTCAGAATCTGAGACTTTTTCTATAGGAAAAATGTCTCAGAATCTGAGACTTTTTCTATAGGAAAAATGTCTCAGAATCTGAGACTTTTTCTATAGGAAAAATGTCTCAGAATCTGAGACTTTTTCTATAGGAAAAATGTCTCAGAATCTGAGACTTTTTCTATAGGAAAAATGTCTCAGAATCTGAGACTTTTTCTATAGGAAAAATGTCTCAGAATCTGAGACTTTTTCTATAGGAAAAATGTCTCAGAATCTGAGACTTTTTCTATAGGAAAAATGTCTCAGAATCTGAGACTTTTTCTATAGGAAAAATGTCTCAGAATCTGAGACTTTTTCTTTAGGAAAAATGTCTCAGAATCTGATACTTTTTCTATAGGAAAAGTGTCTCAGAATCTGAGACTAATAGGAACAATGTCTCAGAATCTGAAACTTTTTCTATAGGAAAAATGTGTCAGAATCTGAGACTTTTTCTGTAGGAAAAATGTCTCAGAATCTGAGACTTTTTCTATAGGAAAAATGTCTTAGAATCTGAGACTTTTTCTGTAGGAAAAATTTCTCAGAACCTGAGACTTTTCTATAAGCAAAATGTCTCAGAACTTGATATTTTTTCTATATGGAAAGTGTCTTAGAGTGTCAGAATTTTTCTATAGCAAACTTTTTTGAAACTTTTTCTATAGGAAAAATGTCTCAGAATCTAAGACCTTTTCTTTAGAAAAAATGTCTCAGTCTCAGAATTTTTCTATAGGAAAAATGTCTCAGAATCTGAGACCTTTTCTTTAGGGAAAATATCTCAGAGTCTCAGAATTTTTCTATAGGAAAAATGTCTAAGAATCTGACCCCTTCTCTATAGGTAAAATGTCTTACAATTAGAATCTGAGACCTTTCTATAGGAAAAATGTCTCATCATCTGAATCTGAGAATTTTCAGGCAAAATAGTGCAGAATCTATTACTTTTTCTATAGAAAGAATGTTTCAGAATCTGAGACTTTTGTCTCAGAATCTGAGACTTTTTCTTTAGGAAAAATGTCTCAGAATCTGAGACTTTTCTAAAGGAAAATGTCTCAGAATCGGAGACTTTTTCTATAGGAAAGATGTCTCAAAATCTGAGACTTTTGCTATTAGAAAAATGTCTCAGAACCTGAGACTTTCTAAAAGCAAAATGTCTCAGAACTTGATATTTTTTCTATATGGAAAGTGTCTTAGAGTCCCGGGTGAAAATGACCATGTATGTTCATACATGCTCATACATGATTCCATGTATGATAGTATATGAACAATATATGGAAATGTATGTCATATATGGGAGCATATATGAACATACACAAGTAATGTCATATTCCATATATGTAAATGTATGCAACTATGTGTGGATAGGTATATGTCATTCTCCTTCATATATGCTATGCATCTGCATAGCATACATGTCTTAAAAACATTTTTTTTTAAAGGTTGGGTTCGGCAGAACTTTGCAAAATTGGACGAAGTTCATGTATGGGTTCAGTCGGAAAAAGTCGTTCGGTTGGACAATAATGATCATACATCATCAAGATTGATTATAATTTTTGTATTCTATAGGCGAATATGAACGCACTAACGTAAACAACCAAATTTAGAAGAAAATTCGAACACTCTGACGGTATTACTGTCAGAGCTGCGAAGGATTTCATCCCTTAATAATATTTGGTGTTCTGAATGAAACTTAAATAATTGCATTCCCCAATCACAATTTATCGAATGAATTTACATTTGATTTTAAAATATAGAATGAATTAGGTTTCTTTTTTTATAAATTCGATTTTTAAAAGTCTCATGAATAATAAATAAATGAAATAAAGAATGCATTCAGTTTTTAAAATTCTCATAAACAAGAATTCGATTTAATGGTAAAAATCGAATCCATTCCAAGAAATATTGGTATTTAAAGATAATTGTATTCAGTGACTATAAAAATCGAATGTATTTTTTTGTGAATTCATTCGAAAAGTCGTTAATTCTTCGAAGCTTTGATTAGCCTAAAGTATCCTAAAGTCCAAAGTATCTTTTTAAAATATTCGTTAGTTTTTATTAAAAAATCAGTGTCATAAATTAGTACAAATTATTTATATTTGAAAAAATTTCAATTAATAGACGTTTTATGGAAAAAAATACAAAAAAAAATTTTACATACAAATTCATGTATGACAATGTATGTATGATCATTAATGTACATGTACCCTCAAATTACGGATATGCACTTGTATGGACATCCATATATGTATCATATATGAACATACATGGCCATTTTCACCCGGGGTCTCAGAATTTTTCTATAGGAAACTTTTTTGAGACTTTTTCTATCGGAAAAATGTCTTAGAATCTAAGACATTTTCTTTAGAAAAAATGTCTCAGTCTCAGAATTTTTCTATAGGAAAAATGTCTCAGAATCTGAGACCTTTTCTTTAGGGAAAATATCTCAGAGTCTCAGAATTTTTCTATAGGAAAAATGTCTAAGAATCTGACCACTTCTCTATAGGTAAAATGTCTTACAGTTAGAATCTGAGACCTTTCTATAGGAAAAATGTCTCATCATCTGAATCTGAGAATTTTCAGGCAAAATAGTGCAGAATCTAATAGTTTTTCTATAGAAAAAATGTTTCAGAATATGAGACTTTTTCTATAAGAAAAATATCTCAGAACCTGAGACCTTTTCTGTTGGAAAAATATCTCAGAACCTGAAACTTCTTCTATAGGAAAAATGTCTCAATCTGAGGCTTTTTCTATAGGAAAAATGTCTTAGAATCTTGAATTTTTTTTATAGAAAAATGTTTTAGAATCTGAGAATTTTGTATGTAGAAAAAATTTTTCTGAACCTGACTTTTTCTATACACACAAAAAAACATTTCCCAAATATCCAACACAGAAAAAAATATTCAATGGAAAAAAACAATTAAATATTTGCTCAGCTTAAAATTTGACATTCAATTAAATTTTACTTGAATCAATTAACCATTTGCTCAAATCTGAAAAATTCACAAAAAAAATCATAAAAACAAAAAAACTCATCATAGTAGGCTTTGAGTAACAATGCGATGAACGCTATTGCGTTTTTTGTTTTAGTTTTCGTTAGTCGTCACATAGAAAAGTACTTGCACGCACACAAGACTAAAAGAAACAAAATAATATAAAGCACAAAAAAAAAACAATTTAAACAAAAGACTTGAAAAGACTGACAAAAAACACTACAACTGTAAAATAATGATTAACCATTCACTCAGATCAAGCATTGGATTAATCAAAGATAACACAAAATTATTGATTATCCGCTCACTCAAATCAAGCATTAGTTTAATCAAATATAACAGAAAAATAACAATTAACAAATTACTCAAATCAAGCATTGGTTTAATCAAGGAACAGTTAATGACTGACCTACAATTTTCGTGCTTGATCCAACAATTTTCCTCATTAGATGACTTTTAATTAAAATAATGCTCAACCTGGTGTATTTCGTGCTTGATCTAACAACTCATTTTTATCTGTGAACTGAAATTCAGTTAATACAAACTGAAAATCGGTTGATACACTTATATATAGGTCGTCTCAATTGAATATCGGTAGTATCGACGAAAAATTAGGTTGATACAGCAGATATTTATTTGATACAACAACGAAATTCAGTTGTCACACAAAAAAATTATGGCGACAACCGAATTATGAGTTGATACAACTAAAAAAATTCGATTGAAAATTTATTTTTTCTGTGTGTAGAAAAAAAGTCTCAGAATTTGAGACTTTTTCTATAGGAAAAATCTCTCAGAATCTAATACTTTTTTTTTATAGGAAAAATGTCTCAGAATCTGAAACTTTTTCTAAAGAAAAAATTTCTCAGAATATGAGACTTTCTTTTTCAGGAAAAATGTCCTAGAATCTAAGAATTTTCTATAGAAAAAATATCTCAGAATCTGAGACCTTTTCAGTTGGAAAAGTGTCTCAGAAACTGACACTTTTTCTATAAGAAAAATGTTTTAGAATCTTAGAATTTTTCTATAGGAAAAATATTTCAGAATCTGAGACATTTCTATAGGAATAATGTCTCAGAGTCTGAGATTTTTCTAAAGGAAAAAATGCCTCAGAATCTGAAACTTTATCTATAGAAAAAATTTCTCCGATTCTGAGACTTTCTTTCTTTTTCTACATGAAAAATGTCCCAGAATCTATGAATTTCTATAGAAAAATATCTCAGAATCTGAGACTTTTTCTATAGGAAAATATTGCAGAATATGAAACATTTTCTGTTGGAAAAGTGTCTCAGAAACTGACACTATTTCTAAAAGAAAAATGTCTCGGAATCTGATACTTTTTCTATAGGAAAAATGTCTCAGGATCTGAGAATTTCTTTTCAATTTCTATAGAAAAATTGTCTTAGAATCTGGGAATTTTTCTTTAGAAAAAAAATCTGAGACTTTTTCTATAGGAAAAATATCTTAAAATCTGAGACTTTTTCTATTGGAAAAAATGTTTCAGAAAACTGAGACTTTTGTCTGAGAATCTGAGACTTTTTCTATAGGAAATATGTCTCAGAATCTGATACCGAATCTGAGACATACGAAGAATCACTTAGTTTTTATTTTGTTTTGTACGGAAGACACTCTGACTTCTCTCAACTTCTACGCCCTATTTTTAAAGTTCATTATTATAAAATCTATAACAATATTCTTTATATGCTTGCTTACACTTCAAAAGAAACAATTAACCATTGTTTATTTCAAAGATAATATTGATAACGATGATAATAAATTAATAAATGTATTGAATTACAAGAAATGTCTACTTTAGGGCGTCCCCAAAAATTATAAAAAAAATCTAAATTATTGAAATTCATTAATGGGGACATTGTAATAAAGATTTATAATGAAAGTGACACGACCTTTTGTTAGTAAAATTGTAAAGATGTATGTTTAAAACGTCTTGGAAATTATAAACGTCCTAATTTCATGTCGGAATACCTTTGAACGATGATTACTGAAGAGCTGATGTGTGGAAAAATTTATAAACGTATTTTGCAAAGGTACCTTTAGTTGGCATTAGCGGTCAAAGTTTGAAAAAATTATGTTTGTTGACCGAATATTTTTACCAAATCTGGCTTAAAAATCTTGAAATTTTGTCAACTTTATAGGAAAAAGTTTGAAGGTCAGCACATTAGTGTCCATCGTTCGAAGGTACACACAAATTTGTTTTTTCCACTGAACGACTTTCATAGTATTTATGAACAAATTCATACAATTTATTAACTTTTTCATAATATTTATAAACTTTTTCTTAGTCTTTATGAATAAATCATAAATATGTGAAATTTTACAACTATTAACATTTTTCATAAAATACTATGAAAAAGTTTATAAATATTCTGAAAAAGTTAATAAATGGTATGAATTTGTTCATAATTACTATGAAAATCATTCATTGGAAAATTTTTTTTTGTGTGTATTCCGAAACGAAATTCGAAAGTTTATAATTTTTGGGACGCCCAATATAATTTTAATAACAAAAGGTCATGTCATTTTCATAATAACATCTTCATTACAATGTTCCTTATTAAATAATTGTAGTAATTGAATTACGATTTTTTGTTATCTCTTTGTATCGATTTGTGTGCTTTAAAACTGCCGATGAATGAATACAAAAATAATTCCCCTTTCATTTTTTGTTTATTGTAGTGACGTCATTTTGACGACATTTTCCACAGCATCACACAGGGAATAATGTAACAATAATGGAAACATAACATTATGCCAAATGTTTGTTTAATGTAATTTATCTTTACAATGATGTTAGATACTTAAATCGGTTGTAATTTAATTAAAAAGTGCTTAGTTTATAAATTATTTTGAATTTAAGTGTTTTGTTTACACGTACAATTTTGTTATTCTTGAAAATTTCATTATGGAATGTCCATAATGAAATTGGGTACCCTACATAAAATTTTGGGGTAGTTTAGTTTGGAGAGATGTTTTTAAAACAACATTTCTAAGAAATGGATTATAAACAACCAAGCAAAATGTTTCGTTGCAAATAATTGATTCCAGAACGCATTATATTATCCCGATTTCTACTAAACATTGTAGAATCGATGAATATTGTTTGAAATTGTCACGAGAGCAATCGATTTTTAAAGCAAGTAGTTTTTTTTTAAATTATTTTACACTGAAAAAATTTTGTTGTGGTTTCCGTAGAATGTATTCTAGAATCTATTTCAATAGGAATCTGTTCCAAAAAA
>CAWUER010000418.1:0-17538 GCA_963921195.1 Pegoplata infirma | reverse complement strand
TGTGCTTGAATTTTCTTGTGGCATTTGAACTTTAAATTTCATAACAATTTTGTTATTTGCTTGTATTTCTTTGTGTCAACAGAGCGTATGACGAATATTTACCGTGGTGAAGTTGGCCCACCATGTTAGCCCACCTTTTTAAAATCAATCACAAAGCACACAAATGTATTGAAATTTAAATCTTATCTAAAATAAGCCTTTTTTTATAAATTTTAACTATATTTTTTTTTCAAGACCCTGACTAGGGGAAACATAGTCAAAATGGGGGAAATTAGTACTCCGACATACAAAAAAATTTTTAAAATTTTTTAAACAATTGTTACACTTATATTTATTTATATGTGATGTAATATGGCAAAAACTAAAACTAAAAAAAAAAATCAAGCCCTGGTCAGGGGACAACATGGTCAAAATGGTGCCCCACCATATTAGAAAAAAAAAAATAAAAAAATTATAAAAAAGTTTTGAAGAATTTTCACACTCCTGTTTTTATATATGTGATATAAAATGGCAAAACCTAAAATTCCAATAAATTTCAAGACCCTGGTCAGGGGACAACATGGTCAAAATGGGGGAAAATGATGCCCCGCCATATACAACATTTTTAAAAAAATTATAAAAAAGTTTTGAAGAATTTTCACACTCCTATTTTTATATATGTGAGGTAAAATGGCAAAATCTAAAATTCCAATAAATTTCAAGACCCTGGTCAGGGGACAACATGGCCAAAATGGGGAGAACTATGCCCCGCCATATAAGAAAAAGAATAAAAAAATTATAAAAAAGTTTTGAAGAATTTTCACACTCCTATTTTTATATATGTGATGTAAAATGGCAAAATCTAAAATTCCAATAAATTTCAAGACCCTGGTCAGGGGACAACATGGCCAAAATGGGGAGAACTATGCCCCGCCATATAAGAAAAAGAATAAAAAAATTATAAAAAAGTTTTGAAGAATTTTCACACTCCTATTTTTATATATGTGATGTAAAATGGCAAAATCTAAAATTCCAATAAATTTCAAGACTCTGGTCAGGGGACAACATGGCCAAAATGGGGAAAACTGTGCCCCGCCATATAAGAAAAAGAATAAAAAAATTATAAAAAAGTTTTGAAGAATTTTCACACTCCTATTTTTATATATGTGATGTAAAATGGTAAAATCTAAAATTCCAATAAATTTCAAGACCCTGGTCAGGGGACAACATGGTCAAAATGGGGGAAAATGATGCCCCGCCATATAAGAAAAAAAATAAAAAAATTATAAAAAAGTTTTGAAGAATTTTCACACTCCTATTTTTATATATGTGATGTAAAATGGTAAAATCTAAAATTTCAATAAATTTCAAGACCCTGGTCAGGGGACAACATGGTCAAAATGGGGGAAAATGATGCCCCGCAATATAAGAAAAAAAAATAAAAAAATTATAAAAAAGTTTTGAAGAATTTTCACACTCCTATTTTTATATATGTGATGTAAAATGGCAAAATCTAAAATTCCAATAAATTTCAAGACCCTGGTCAGGGGACAACATGGCCAAAATGGGGAAAAATTATGCCCCGCCATATACAACATTTTTAAAAAAATTATAAAAAAGTTTTGAAGAATTTTCACACTCCTATTTTTATATATGTGATGTAAAATGGCAAAATCTAAAATTCCAATAAATTTCAAGACTCTGGTCAGGGGACAACATGGCCAAAATGGGGAAAAATTATGCCCCGCCATATACAACATTTTTAAAAAAATTATAAAAAAGTTTTGAAGAATTTTCACACTCCTACTTTTATATATGTGATGTAAAATGGCAAAATCTAAAATTCCAATAAATTTCAAGACTCTGGTCAGGGGACAACATGGTCAAAATGGGGGAAAATGATGCCCCGCCATATAAGAAAAAAAATAAAAAAATTATAAAAAAGTTTTGAAGAATTTTCACACTCCTATTTTTATATATGTGATGTAAAATGGCAAAATCTAAAATTCCAATAAATTTCAAGACTCTGGTCAGGGGACAACATGGCCAAAATGGGGAAAAATTATGCCCCGCCATATACAACATTTTTAAAAAAATTATATAAAAGTTTTGAAGAATTTTCACACTCCTACTTTTATATATGTGATGTAAAATGGCAAAATCTAAAATTCCAATAAATTTCAAGACCCTGGTCAGGGGACAACATGGCCAAAATGGGGAAAAATTATGCCCCGCCATATACAACATTTTTAAAAAAATTATAAAAAAGTTTTGAAGAATTTTCACACTCCTATTTTTATATATGTGATGTAAAATGGCAAAATCTAAAATTCCAATAAATTTCAAGACTCTGGTCAGGGGACAACATGGCCAAAATGGGGAAAAATTATGCCCCGCCATATACAACATTTTTAAAAAAATTATATAAAAGTTTTGAAGAATTTTCACACTCCTATTTTTATATATGTGATGTAAAATGGCAAAGTCTACAATTCCAATAAATTTCGAGACCCTGGTCAGGGGACAACATGGTCAAAATGAGGGAAATCATGCCCCGCCACATACAACATTTTTAAAAAAATTTTAAAAAAGTTTTGAAGAATTTTCACACTCCTGTTTTATATATGTGATGTTAAATGGCAAAATCTAAAATTCCAATAAATTTTAAGACCCTGGTCAGGGGACAACATGGTCAAAATGGGGGAAAATGATGCCCCGCCATATAAGAAAAAAAAATAAAAAAATTATAAAAAAGTTTTGAAGAATTTTCACACTCCTATTTTTATATATGTGATGTAAAATGGCAAAATCTAAAATTCCAATAAATTTCAAGACCCTGGTCAGGGGACAACATGGCCAAAATGGGAAAAACTATGCCCCGCCATATAAGAAAAAGAATAAAAAAATTATAAAAAAGTTTTGAAGAATTTTCACACTCCTATTTTTATATATGTGTTGTAAAATGGCAAAATCTAAAATTCCAATAAATTTCAAGACCCTGGTCAGGGGACAACATGGTCAAAATGGGGGAAAATGATGCCCCGCCACATACAACATTTTTAAAAAAATTATAAATAAGTTTTGAAGAATTTTCACACTCCTATTTTTATATATGTGATGTAAAATGGCAAAATCTACAATTTCAATAAATTTCAAGACCCTCGTCAGGGGAAAACATGGTTAAAATGGGGGAAATGATGCCCCGCCATATACAACATTTTTAAAAAAATTATAAAAAAGTTTTGAAGAATTTTCACACTCCTATTTTTATATATGTGATATAAATTGGCAAAACCTAAAATTCCAATAAATTTCAAGACCCTGGTCAGGGGACAACATGGTCAAAATGGGGGAAAATGATGCCCCGCCACATACAACATTTTTTAAAAAATTTTAAAAAAGTTTTTAAAAATTTTCACACTCCTATTTTTATATATGTGATATTAAGTGGCAAAACCTAAAATTTCAATAAATTTCAAGACCCTGGTCAGGGGACAACATGGTCAAAATGGGGGAAAATGATGCCCCGCCACATACAACATTTAAAAAAAAAAATATAAAAAACTTTTTAAAAATTTTCACACTCCTATTTTTATATATGTGATATAAAATGGCAAAACCTAAAATTTCAATAAATTTCAAGACCCTGGTCAGGGGACAACATGGTCAAAATGGGGGAAAATGATGCCCCGCCATATACAACATTTTTAAAAAAATTATAAAAAAAGTTTTGAAGAATTTTCACACTCCTATTTTTATATATGTGATGTAAAATGGCAAAAACTAAATTTTCAAAAAATTGCAAGACCCTGGTCAGGGGACAACATGGTCAAGATGGGGGAAAATGATGCCCCGCCATATACAACATTTTTAAAAAAAATTTAAAAAAGTTTTGAAGAATTTTCACACTCCTATTTTTATATATGTGATGTAAAATGGCAAAATCTAAAACTCTAATAAATTTCAAGACCCAGGCCAGGGGACAACATGGTTAAAATGGGGGAAAATGATGCCCCGCCATATACAACATTTTTAAAAAATTTTTAAAAAAGTTTTTAAAAATTTTCACACTCCTATTTTTATATATGTGATGTAGAATGGCAAATTTTTCATTTGCCGATTTATTTCATAAAAATCATCTGGCACCCCTGCGTTTAAGATTGATTATCATAGACCGATTCAGGGTTGTCAGATTTTTTTATGGTTTTTGTCGCCAAACTTTTAAAAAATAAAAACACATATTCTATTTTTGCAAAATTTAAAAAAGCTAAAAAAATAAAGCAAAAATTTTTATTACTAGTTTAAATTCGATTATTCTTTATTTTTACAATTAAATTGCAAATTAGGAAGCGGTTATTCCTTTTACAGCTTATTTCAAACTAAAATTGTACTTACACATTAGGGTGGAGTAAATATAGCTTTTTTCGAATTTCAAAAACGTCGTGGTCGTGAAAGTTGACTTTGTGGGTCAATATTAACTAGAGCAGATCTTCTCACTAACTATTGCTGTGCGACCCCTTTTCGATATTTCAAATTTTTCGTGACCCCCCAACATAAAGAAAAAAATTATTAACGTAAACTTTGCCCTCAGTTCTTTTAATAACCTGAAGTAATAGATAAATTTGCCAACCAAATTTAGAAGCAGCATTGAAAGATTCAGATCCCAGAAGCATACCAAAAATTTCACGTAAAAAACTTCTAAAAAATAAAAAATATATAATTATTGGGAACTTGACCTCAATTTCCACAAAAATTTGGAAACCAGGTCCCGAACTATGGCATTTTATATCGAAACTTACTATCGGCATCCATTTTTTATTTCCGAAATAAATGAAAAATACCAGTTTAACCTAATCAGAAATGAATAAATGTTTACCAAGAAAGCATTTAAAGTCCAATTTGGAGAAATGATTGTCCTTTTTCAAAATTGTTTACCAATGTTTGGTATTGATCGATATTTTTTTCGATCACGAATCTAGATTTGTTATTCGGATCCAAATATGAAATCAGCATTAAAAATAAATCGAAAAAAGTGGTCAGATCCCAGACGCATCCAAAAATATCACAAACAAAGCTCTTAAAAATGCACAAGAATACGTTTTTGTGAACTGTGCATTTAATATTCTCAAAAACCTAATAGCCCAGGAAAATAAGGAGAAAAAAGGGCAATCTGCGGAAAATCGGATAGGTTCTCTGAAAATTTGCACAGACCTTTGTGTTGACAATATAAATAATAAAAAAAAGTCCCAAGAAATCATCCGTGTCCTTGCTGAGATATTAAGGTCAAAGGTCACAAATCTGGGTTTTTTACAGTTTTTTGATAATATCTCGCTTGATATGCGTCAAACGCTTTAAGAGTCTATTACAAAACTTGTAGAATATAAAATTATCTAAAATATATTCCTTAATACTTTTTTCGTATCTCTCACCGGTTCTGAGATATTAACGCGAAAATTCACAAAAACCAGATTTTTTACAGTTTTTTTTGGGAAACATAATGGGAAACCTGTATCAAAAATTATTTTAATATTTTATTTTCTAGCTCGACTCTCGTAGCATACACTTAAAATAAAACCTATGTCAAAGCTGCAGAAAAATCTGCACATTTTGAGCTAAATGAGAAAATCTGTCGAGACAGCAGACAAATCTGCTGATTTCAGCTGAAAATTTCCTGATTTCAGCTGAAAATTCCCTGATTTTACCAGAAAAATCAGCTCATTTTAGCTTAGTAAAAAGATCTATTTCACCAGAAAAATCCGCTTAAAGTTTGAAGCTGAAAGTAGTTTACAGATTTTTTGACAGAGTTTTTTTCATGAGTGTATTCATAGATTACACAATCTGCTCTAGATCCGACTCAAATAAAAGCTAGATTAATTATCTACGTAGCACTTTTTATTTTTTAATAATACACGATTTCGTTTTAAAGATATACCCTTTTCAGTTTTCATGTTTGGTGTCATTATTTTGTGTCATAAATTAAAGATAAAATCGCCCATATCTCAAAAACGGTGAGGGATACGAAAAAACTTATAGAGAGAAATTTGTACATAATTTTATATTGTATAAGTGCTTTCATACACTTTTAAATCGTTAGACTCATATCAAGCGAGATATTAGCAAAAAACTGAGAAAAATCTGGTTATTGTGAGTTTTGGCATTAATATCTCAGAAACGGCGAGAGATACGAAAAAAAACTAAGAAACATATTGTAGATTTGCGGGGCAGAATTTTCCTCATTTGGACCATATAGTCCCCTGACCAGGGTCTTGAAATTTATTGGAATTTTAGATTTTGCCATTTTACATCACATATATAAAAATAGGAGTGTGAAAATTCTTCAAAACTTTTTTTATAATTTTTCTAAAAATGTTGTATATGGCGGGGCATAATTTTTCCCCATTTTGGCCATGTTGTCCCCTGACCAGAGTCTTGAAATTTATTGGAATTTTAGATTTTGCCATTTTACATCACATATATAAAAATAGGAGTGTGAAAATTCTTCAAAACTTTTTTTATAATTTTTTTAAAAATGTTGTATATGGCGGGGCATAATTTTTCCCCATTTTGGCCATGTTGTCCCCTGACCAGGGTCTTGAAATTTATTGGAATTTTAGATTTTGCCATTTTACATCACATATATAAAAATAGGAGTGTGAAAATTCTTCAAAACTTTTTTATAATTTTTTTATTTTTTTTTTATATTGCGGGGCATCATTTTCCCCCATTTTGACCATGTTGTCCCCTGACCAGGGTCTTGAAATTTATTGGAATTTTAGATTTTGCCATTTTACATCACATATATAAAAATAGGAGTGTGAAAATTCTTCAAAACTTTTTTATAATTTTTTTATTCTTTTTCTTATATGGCGGGGCATAGTTTTTCCCATTTTGGCCATGTTGTCCCCTGACCAGGGTCTTGAAATTTATTGGAATTTTAGATTTTGCCATTTTACATCACATATATAAAAATAGGAGTGTGAAAATTCTTCAAAACTTTTTTATAATTTTTTTATTTTTTTTTCTTATATGGCGGGGCATCATTTTCCCCCATTTTGACCATGTTGTCCCCTGACCAGGGTCTTGAAATTTATTGGAATTTTAGATTTTGCCATTTTACAACACATATATAAAAATAGGAGTGTGAAAATTCTTCAAAACTTTTTTATAATTTTTTTATTCTTTTTCTTATATGGCGGGGCATAGTTTTTCCCATTTTGGCCATGTTGTCCCCTGACCAGGGTCTTGAAATTTATTGGAATTTTAGATTTTGCCATTTTACATCACATATATAAAAGTAGTAGTGTGAAATTTCTTCAAAACCTTTATATAATTTTTTTAAAAATGTTGTATATGGCGGGGCATAATTTTTCCCCATTTTGGCCATGTTGTCCCCTGACCAGAGTCTTGAAATTTATTGGAATTTTAGATTTTGCCATTTTACATCACATATATAAAATAAAAATAGGAGTGTGAAAATTCTTCAAAACTTTTTTTATAATTTTTTTAAAAATGTTGTATATGGCGGGGCATAATTTTTCCCCATTTTGGCCATGTTGTCCCCTGACCAGGGTCTTGAAATTTATTGGAATTTTAGATTTTGCCATTTTACATCACATATATAAAAATAGGAGTGTGAAAATTCTTCAAAACTTTTTTATAATTTTTTTATTTTTTTTTTTATATTGCGGGGCATCATTTTCCCCCATTTTGACCATGTTGTCCCCTGACCAGGGTCTTGAAATTTATTGGAATTTTAGATTTTGCCATTTTACATCACATATATAAAAATAGGAGTGTGAAAATTCTTCAAAACTTTTTTATAATTTTTTTATTCTTTTTCTTATATGGCGGGGCATAGTTTTTCCCATTTTGGCCATGTTGTCCCCTGACCAGGGTCTTGAAATTTATTGGAATTTTAGATTTTGCCATTTTACATCACATATATAAAAATAGGAGTGTGAAAATTCTTCAAAACTTTTTTATAATTTTTTTATTTTTTTTTCTTATATGGCGGGGCATCATTTTCCCCCATTTTGACCATGTTGTCCCCTGACCAGGGTCTTGAAATTTATTGGAATTTTAGATTTTGCCATGTTACATCACATATATAAAAATAGGAGTGTGAAAATTCTTCAAAACTTTTTTAAAATTTTTTTAAAATTGTTGTATGTGGCGGGGCATCATTTTCCCCCATTTTGACCATGTTGTCCCCTGACCAGGGTCTTGAAATTTATTGGAATTGTAGACTTTGCCATTTTACATCACATATATAAAAATAGGAGTGTGAAAATTCTTCAAAACTTTTTTATAATTTTTTTATTTTTTTTCTTATATGGCGGGGCATCATTTTCCCCCATTTTGACCATGTTGTCCCCTGACCAGGGTCTTGAAATTTATTGGAATTTTAGATTTTACCATTTTACATCACATATATAAAACTAGGAGTGTGAAAATTCTTCAAAACTTTTTTATAATTTTTTTAAAAATGTTGTATATGGCGGGGCATCATTTTCCCCCATTTTGACGATGTTGTCCCCTGATCAGGGTCTTGAAATTTATTGGAATTTTAGGTTTTGCCAATTTATATCACATATATAAAAATAGGAGTGTGAAAATTCTTCAAAACTTTTTTAAAATTTTTTTAAAAATGTTGTATGTGGCTGGGCATCATTTTCCTCCATTTTAACCATGTTGTCCCCTGACCAGGGTCTTGAAATTTATTGAAATTTTAGATTTTGCCATTTTTCATCACATATATAAAAATAGGAGTGTGAAAATTCTTCAAAACTTTTTTATAATTTTTTTAAAAATGTTGTATGTGGCGGGGCATCATTTTCCCCCATTTTGACCGTGTTTTCCCCAGACCAGGGTCTTGAAATTTTTTGAAAATTTAGGTTTTGCCATTTTATATCACATATAAAAAAATAATTACATAGTTTTCTTTCAAAGTTATTTTTTTGCGAATGTGGGCCAACTACACTTTACTATATAGTAGAGTGAAGATGGCCCACCATAATTTTATTACAAAAAAAAATTTTTTTGGGGGATATGTTGGGTGGGCTAACTTCACCTTAGTGAGATTTTTGCCATTTTTCAAAGCCTGCACAGCAGCCACTGGGTGGAATACAAATCTGGTATAAAGCGTTAGAGTAGAATTGAACTATGATCTCAAATATATGATCAAAAAAATTTTAAGTTGTTGCACTATTATTGGCCAAACATGTATTTTAAAAAAACACTGTGAAAAAAATTAGAAAAAGCACCATTTTTAAAAGGCTCTAAAACTAAAACCTGATGATCAATCTTTACTGTGATGAGCTCAAAATTTAGGCAAAAGGTCATTCTTTCTTATAGACTTTTAAACCCGGTTTGTACGAAAAATAACACAGAAAACTTAAATTTGTAATATATTAATTTTTTTAGTTTTTCTTTTAAAAATATCAAAAAAAAAAAAAAACTAAGGTATCTATCTATCTACCTTATCTTTTTTACAAAAATGATAATTTTAACAGGGTCATTTTAAAACTCAATTGTAACCCAACCAAACGCAATAATTAGAAAAAAATTGTTTTCTATGTTGGATACCATAGACAAATTATACTTTTGCGCCATATACCAGACTTGTATTCCACTGAATGCCTGCTGTGCAGGCTTTCAAATAATGCAAAAATCGTAATTTTTCTCATTTTTAACCATGAATAACTAAAAATCTGGACGTGATGGAAAAATTTAGAGGACAGATTTGGAATCAGGAGATCAAAGTGCACTAAAATTGATCACCAGAATTCAAACCGGAAAATGAGTGTTTAGTAAAATTTTACAAAAAATATAAAAATATTTTAAATTTGGTTAAGTTAACCGACATTTTCAGTTGTCGATACAATTGTTAAATATTTTTAAAATTTGTCAATTAAAGCAAATGATTAATGGTTGAGAGGCAAATTTAGACTTAAAAAAACAGTTGTATTGACTTGTAACTTGGTAAGCCGGTTGAGCTTGGTTACAACTTGTTAAGCCGGTTGAGCTTGGTATTTAATTGATAAGCCGGTTGAGCTTTGTTTTTCAATTGATTTTATTCATTAAAATTGAACTTAATTTATAGTATAAAATTGCTTAGTTAGCACTTAAATTAACAGTGGGGAAATGTAGCAATGGACTAATATATTTAGTTAGATTCGTTAAGTACGAAACAACGATTATCGTACAATACCAGAAGGGTTGACTGTTCAAAAAGATTTACAGTAGAAGTTACCACAGTTTGACTGAGTATTCTCAGCTTAGTTTACTGTAACTTCAATAGTCATTGTACAATGCAAACAGTGTGTATCGTTTTGCACTTTTATAATACTCATATTTCAGTTATCCAAAATATCGTCAAAATGCAGTAAAATACAGTTATGGTTAATAACGCATTTAATTCATGCTACATATGCTACACCTCCCTTTTTATAGAAGAATGGTCATATAACAAAGTTGTATGAACATTCTTTTTACAATAAAGACAAATAAAACTTATGAATAACTTATAGTAATATTTCTTTTGTGTATTTCATATTATTATTATTTTAAGTAGTATTATTTTGGAATTCCAGTATATCATTTATTATTTTGTTATTATTATTGTTTATAAATCTTAAGCCTATTCTTATGTACAATTTGATCTTTCTTTGTTTTCTTATCAACTATGGTTACATTGTTTCTAAGATCTATTTTCTTAATTTTATATGGTCCCTTATACTGAGTATCCAGTTTATGACCTACCTCATTTTTAAGTAAAACTAAATCACCTATTTTAAAAGTATAATCTAAAGTTCCCTTATCATAATTAATTTTCTGTTTTAACTTAGCCTTATCTAACATTGTTTTTGCCCTGTTGTGAGCTACTTCTAACCTAAATCTAACTTCTTTAGCATAATCCTCTACATTATACAGTGGTGTTATTCTATCAATCTCATTAAATTGTTGGAACCCGTTTGGAAGTTTACCAAAAACTAATTCATATGGACAGTAATCATGAACTGTCGATGGAGTGGTGTTAAAGCAATACGTGAAGTATTTGAGCCACTCATCCCAATCGCTTTTGTCAACAGATATGTAAGATCTTACATACTCGTTGAAAGTTCTGTGACTTCTCTCAATAGTGCCCAGCGTTTGGTGATGGTGAGCTGTTGATGTTATTTTTTCTATTTTGAGGAGATTGCATAACTCTGTTAGAAGAGAGTTTTTATATTCTGTACCCATGTCCGAAATGAACGTCTTCATAGGACCATAGGTGAGAACAAAATGTTCGAAAATTGCTTTTGCAATTGTCTTAGCGCTTTTGTCTTGTATAGGTATTGTTACTAGATATTTTGTCGTGTCACATATTATAGTGACTGCGTATTCATTGCCATTGTAAGATTTAGGTAATGGACCTATAGTATCCACTAGTACTCTATCAAATGGTTTCGCTGGCGTTGGCGTTAATACCATTGGACTCTTCAGGTGCTTTGTAGTCTTGGCTGTTTGACACTTTTTGCATGATTTAACGTATTTTGTTACGTCTTTTGTGATATTCTTCCAGTAGTAATATCTTTTAATTTTATTTAATGTTCTTGAAACACCGCAGTGACCTCCCTCTGCAGGGTCATCGTGGTATCGTTCCATTACATTTTGAATAGCTTTGCCATTTTTATCAATTCGGGTCACCTCATTTAGTAGCGCTACTTTAATATGATTCAAAATTTCATTGCCCATTTGTTTGAATTCATTTATAGAGATAAATTCGAAAATTTTCTCACTAGGTGCCATTTGTAATTTCGTAATGCTATGTTTATCGGCCACTTCTTCGAGCCTTGGGAAAAATTGTCCTAAGTCAAGTTTCCCATTAATAAACAAATCATCGATTGGTATATATGCAATTATAGATTTGCCTCGTTTGATGTAACATCTTCCAGGGTTAATCTTCAATTTATAATATTTTCTGACGTCAGTGTTCTTAATCGGTACATATATACTGGGCTTTTCATTTAATTGATGCCGCTTATTCAAATTTTTGTTTTTAGCCATATTTTGTGCCTTATTTGTCATTGCTCTTGTAGTTACTTTTAGTATACTATTATTCTCTATATTTAATTCTTTTAAGTCATTTATCGTAATTCGCGATAAAGCGTCTGCGACGTAGTTATCTTTTCCCCTAAGATAATCAACTGTAAAATCATACTCTTCTAGATCAAGTCTAATTCTTGTTAGTTTAGAGCTTGGGTTCTTCATTGAAAATAGATAAGAAAGAGGTCTATGATCTGACCGAACGAGAAAGTGCTTTCCATAAATGTAGGGTCTAAAATGTTTTATTGCCCAATGAATTGCTGTTAGTTCCTGTTCAATGGTTGATTTATTACTTTCTCCTTTTGTAAAGCTTCTAGATGCGTATGCTACTGGTAAATGTTTTCCGTCGTGTTCCTGTGTAAGTACGGCGCCACATGCGTGTTTACTTGCATCTGTTGTTATACAGAACTGTTTTTCAAAATCTGGATATTGCAGCAATGTTGGGTGCATTAGTGCCTTTTTAAGATGTTCAAAGGCAATATCGCACTCCCTTGTCCATTCAAATGATACTCCTTTTTTCGATAATCTAGTAAGATGCCTTGAATATTCAGAAAAATTTTTAATAAATCGTCTGTAGTAATTGCAAAAAGCTACAAATCTTCTAGCACTATCTGCATCCGTAGGTTTCGGGTAGTTTTCAATTACTGAATATTTACTGTCATCTGGGAGTATGCCTTTGTTGGTGCATTTATGGCCAAGGTATGTAACCTCGTGCATGAAGAATGAACATTTTTCAGGATGCAATTTGAGATTGTGTCTGCGACATAACTCAAAAACATCTGTTAAATTTGAAAGCATGTGTTTCTCGGAACAACCTAGTACAACTAAATCATCCATGTATAAAAAAGCTTGATCAGGTCTCAAACCACTAAAAGCAATTGTCATCATTCTTTGGAATGAATTTGGTGCCACTTTTAGACCATATGGTAATCTGGTAAATCTATATGAACCTTTGGTAGTTGAAAATGAAGTTATGTTTCTAGAATCTTTTTCTAATTCAATTTGATGAAATCCGGATATTAAGTCCAGACAAGAAAAATACTTTGCTCTGCCAAGTTGATCTAAAATATCATCTTTTCTTGGTAATGGAAATTTATCTGCTATTAATTTCTTGTTAACTTGTCTGTAATCTATCACTAATCTCCATCTTTTTTCTTTTGAATTTGGCAAGGATTTCTTTGGAACTAATAAAATTGGACTATTATATTCTGAATATGATGATTCTATTATTCCATCATCTATCAACTTATTCACTTGCTCTTCAATTTCGTCTTTATGAGTATGTGGTATACGATAGTTCTTTATGTATACTGGTTCTTTATCCTTTGTTCTTAACTTTTGTTTGTAAAAATTGTTAGTTGTAACAGTTTCTGATTCTAATCCGAAGATATCGCTGTATTCGGAACATATTTCCGTTAATGTTTCATTAAAACGTTTTGGAAAATTTTTCTTCAATATGTTTAAAATTTCGTGTTTTCTATTTTTATTGTCGATGTTGTTCTTCATTATATCATACTCATTGACATCTTCTGTTATAATTTTATTTTGTTTTAGTGTAGATATTGTGTTGTTTGTGTTAAGTATCCTTATAAATGCATTTTTAGCTTTAACTAGTGTACTAGCGATGAATATTCCTGGTTGGGGTTCTTGATTAGGTATCAATATTTCCTCATTGCAAGATGAAACTTTTATTTGTCGTATTACTTCAGATCTAGCTGGTAAGGTAATTTCATCATCACAAGTATTGGTCATCGGTATTACTATTTGTTGTGTTAAATTATGTGGTCTCAGGATAAGATAATCCTGGTCTTGATTAAATTCAAGTATGCAATTGTATTTTTTCATAAAATCCGTACCAATTATTCCATCACATGGTATTGGAAAATTGTCTTCTACCACTTGGAAATTGTGGGGTATCAAGAATTTATCAGTTCTTAAATCAAAAAATGTTGTACCAATGGATTTAATTGTACCTTTTCCTATACCAGTGAGTGTAGTAAAATGTGCCGTATTTATTTGTTTAAATGTGGACTGATGTTTTATTAAGGATATATCTGCTCCAGTGTCTACCAGTAATGTTACAATGGTGTTAATTATATCTATTTTAATTCGTATGAAACAACTAAAGTTAAGGTTGAGGTTGTATATTTTCCTGTTTATTGACTTGATCTTAGGGGAGCGTTCGAGTTTCCCGAACTATCTTCATTTGCAGTTATTGCTCTAGTGTGGTTTCTGTTACCATTATAGTAACCACGTCCTCTTCTATTTCTGTAGTTATTATTTGAATAATTATTATTATTGTTATTGTGGTTATTATTATTGTTATTCCGGGAGAAATTACCTCTTCCACGGAATCTTCCTCTGCCTCTGCTGCGGTAACCGTGGTGATTGGGTCTTTGCCCATAGTACAATATGGAATTCTGCTGACTAGTTGCCTCAGTGCAACAATTCACAAATTTGCTAATTGCGTCATTCATATTATTGAATTGTCCAGCTTCCATGATCAGTTTTACCTTTTCAATGTTGCAATTTTTAGTAAGTGCTTTTACAGCAACTTGAGTCGAGTATTTATTTGCCAAATCGCAAGTCAAACCATCTGATATGTATGCATTTTCAAGTGATTTTACTAGAGATTCTATCTCACTACAATATACATTTGCAGATTTATTGTTTTGTCTAATATTCATTATTTTTGCCGACAAGACCTCGACTGATTCTCCTTTTACTGAGATATTCAGTCTATTTATAATTTCAGAGATTGAAGATTCATTGCTAATCAGATTTCTAGCAGTTCCCTTTAGTCTAGTCCTTATTAGAGATACCGCTGCTTGTTCGTGTGTACCCTTAAGTGAATCTATTAATTGGAGCGAGTCCAGAAATGTACGTAGATTCTCAGGCTTTCCGTCGAAATCGCAAATCAGTTTTGAGGCTGTGTTAAGAAATTCTACTACCGTTTGTGTCATTTCGAAATTATATGAAAAATCTTCAAAGTCGGAATTGGTTTCTTCTTCGGCAATTGGGTCAAACTTCTGACTATTGCTAGAATCGAGTATAATGTTTGTATCGATCTTTAATTGTTGCTCAATTGAATGTGGCACTTTTTGGTTAATATTATATTTATCAAGTATTTTTACTAATCGATCCCTTAGATTCCAATAAATTTCTAAAACTTCGTTCCTGTGTTCTTCAGTGAATTTCCCTCTATTTCTGTATGCTGTTTCTCTAATTATTTCCAGAGAACCTGTTAATGTTACTAAATGTTTTCTCACTGTTTCCGGTTTAATATAAATATTTTTGTTAATACATTTATAAGCCTGCTTGAAATTTTCCCTTTCTGTGTAAATAATTTTCCTTATTTGTTCCCATTTATCCATTTATATATATTCTTTTTCCAACACTTTATAATATCTGATTTATATTTTATCCAAATCATTCGCCCTACTATAATATTTCTTCTTGAGTCTTTTGTTATGCATTGCATAAATACCTAAAGCGAAATTAATTAAAAGAATTATAGTGATCAACAAAAGATAGAGTTTGATCGTATCCAATTCGGGTGTATTGTTCCCTACTACTACCTCATTCACTACATTCGCATTGGGTTTTACCACCTTCGATTGCTCTTTGCCCATAATTAAGTTTCCTTCAAAAATGTTGTAATCATGTAACGAATTTCTGCATATGGATCCCTAGTACCTACAGTTTTTGTTCCGTAGAAACTGGTTCCCTATACTTCCAATCTATTGGGGTTTTATATTTACTCTTAATCTTTCTTCAATTCATAAAGGACCATTTACAAAATATTCAAATAGTTAATAGAAAAATTGTATTATAAATCTTTTTTTTTTAACATTTTAAATTTAACGTTGAAATTATTATCTTATATTTCTGATTGTTTAAAAATTTTCATTTTCTGAAGAAAGTTCTTTAATTCATTTAAAATTATTATTTTTTTTTTTTTTTTATTTATTTATTTGTTTATTTATTTATAGAGAAAAAATAAAGGTGTGCTAAGAGCGAAATCGCCTTCTAGCCCTAACCCGTGCATTGGGGAGCACTGAGTTTTGTTTTTTTTTTTATGTTATTTTTTTTTTTAAATGTTATTTTTTTTTTTTTTAATTATACCCTTTTTGTTTTGTTGTTGGAGGTGCCTTAGGTAGTTGAGGTGTGTTTATCTTCTCATGTTTTCTTTAAGCAGAATCGATGTGGGCCTTCCTTCATCATCATCATCATCCCATCTATTGGCCAGACGGGGAACCTCCTTCACGCGACTGGCGGATATTTGTGGCTAATCCGCCAGGACAAGAATAATATTTTTTTTTTGTTTCTTTTGTTTCCAGTGCTCTATTTAGAAGCACATTGGAAACACTGTCTCGGTCGCCATGTAACTTGGTAAGCCGGTTGAGCTTGGTTACAACTTGTTAAGCCGGTTGAGCTTGGTATTTAATTGATAAGCCGGTTGAGCTTTGTTTTTCAATTGATTTTATTCATTAAAATTGAACTTAATTTATAGTATAAAATTGCTTAGTTAGCACTTAAATTAACAGTGGGGAAATGTAGCAATGGACTAATATATTTAGTTAGATTCGTTAAGTACGAAACAACGATTATCGTACAATACCAGAAGGGTTGACTGTTCAAAAAGATTTACAGTAGAAGTTACCACAGTTTGACTGAGTATTCTCAGCTTAGTTTACTGTAACTTCAATAGTCATTGTACAATGCAAACAGTGTGTATCGTTTTGCACTTTTATAATACTCATATTTCAGTTATCCAAAATATCGTCAAAATGCAGTAAAATACAGTTATGGTTAATAACGCATTTAATTCATGCTACATATGCTACAGACTAAATATTTTTAAAACTTTATTATATTTTAGTTTATTTAAGGTGACCAACTTATTAGTTGCTAATACATCAATTCGGTCACGATTATTATTTATCTATTACTCTTGTTAGTTATTTGGTATGATGATAAAAACTAGGGATGTCGCGAATATTCGTCACTATTCGGTATTCGGCATGTTTTTTGAATATTCGGTTAAATAAATATTCGTTAACAGTTTGCCGAATATTCGGCAAAATTTAAATTAGTTAAAAAAACACTTTTTATTAACGTTTGACTCTTTTTCGTAGTAATTTCAGTTTGTTTTTTATACAAAAAAACTTGAGCACTTGATTAAAATTCGATTTGTTAAGGTACCAGAAAAAATTGTGTCAAGCACAGCGTTGTTGTCTTTTAATTTGGTACTTTTTTTAATGTTTTACATAGGTAAAATACAGGCGTATGAATAATTAAATTATTCGGCAAATATTCGTATTCGGTTCCAACCGAATACCGAATAGTAAATATTCGGTAAAATGCCGAATACACTATTCGCGACATCCCTAATTAAAACTTTTCAATAACAACTAAAAATTTGTCAGATTTATCAAATTTCGGTTTTTATAATGGAATAATACTTTTAAC
>CAWUER010000417.1:0-31915 GCA_963921195.1 Pegoplata infirma | reverse complement strand
CTATAGCTTTTGAAAATTGCCACTCAGGCATCAACAGCGCTTTTCGCCGCTAAAACAGTGTCCGGTAATTACAGCAACCACTGTCGAAATCTGCGCTTCTGATTAAGAGAAGGCCAGATCTGTCTTGTTGGCTCACACATCCATCCAATTGCCTATCTCAGATTAGTCTCCGTTGTGAAACAAAGCCGTAGATTTTGCTTGCAAGTTTCTAGAGGTATACTAACACATTCCAATTCTGTTGGAACTTGTAAGGTAGTTCCCAGTCCAGCAAGCTAAACGGCTTTGCAATTACCTAGAATGTCTCTGTGGCCTGGAACTTAAAGGAGTCGTATGTCAAATTGTGTGGCCATCTCATTGAGAGACGTCCGGCAGTTAAGGGCAGATCTTGTTTTTAGAAACATTGACTTCAGGGGTTTAATTTGACTGTCAGAATAGACATTGACTGTGGTTGTAGACAAGACATTGCAACTCAACCAGTCAGCCACTTCCGTTATTGTCAGCATCTTAGCCTGGTAAACACTGCAATGATCTGGCAATCGTTAAGCTAGGCTCAATCCAAGCTCTTTCAAATAGACTCCAAAGCCCACTTGTTCGTGCAGCCTCGATACATCCGTGCACAAACCTATGGAATCTCCACTAGCCGGAATGATGGTATTATAGTGGTAAAGTAGCACTCAAAAAGACTCATGAAGGGAGCACAGTCCACATTTTGTTGTGTTGTTATCTTCTTCAAGATCGCGCTATGCCCACGATCGCTGCTCCTCCATTGCAGCGTGCTATTAAGTCGAATTGCCGATGCAGCCGCGCACTGCCTACCCAATATGTCCAATGGTATCAGGTGAAGGAGGATTTCTAATGCAGCCGTAGGTTTAGTACGAAGAGCACCAGCGATGCACATCGACGCCATTCTCTGTACCTTTGTGATAAAGACACAGTTCGCATTTGTTTCTAAAGCAGGCAACCAGACAATGATTCCATACAGCAGAATTGCACGCACCACTGCTGTATAGATCCAATGAACGTCTTGAGGGCTACAACCCCATCGTTTTTCAATGGCCCTTTTACAGGAATATAAAGCAATCGTTGCTTTTCTCACCCGTTCCTCAATATTACGCCTGAAATTCAACTTCCTATCTAGAAATACTCCAAGATACTTGGATCCACCTGAGAAGGCGACTTCAGTGCCGTCCAGAGAAATCGTATCAAAAGCAGGAATCATATTTTTCCTTGTAAACAAAACAAGCTCTGTTTTACTTGGATTAACTCTCAGACCACATTCTTTTGCCCATTTAGACAGATCTTTCAGAGAACTCTAAAGAATGTCCCTCAGAGTTGGCAGATGCTTTCCCTTTATCGCTATCGCGATATCGTCAGCATATGCGACAACATGACAATCACGTGCTTCTAGAGAGAGCAGCTCTAAGTTCAGTGACAGGTTCCAAAGAAGCGGCGATAGAACACTACCCTGTGATGTGCGCCTATTGACAAATCGAGATATGACAGACGCTCCCAATTCAGACGTTATACGTCTATTGGCAAGTACATTTTCCACCATTAAAACGATCCCACGCTTTACTCCCAGACCAGACAATGCCAGAATTATCGAGTCTGGGATGACATTATTAAAAGCCCCATCTATATCAAGAAAGGCCACCATAGTGTACTCCTTTACCGAAAGCGATCTCTCGATGGTACCAACGAGCTCATGAAGAGCTGTTTCCGTCGATCTACCCATGTTGCTTTGTCGAAAGCAACCTCGGGTCATTCACTCTACGCAAATATGAGTCTATCATTCGTTCTATTGTCTTTAACAAAAAAGAAGACAAATTGTTCTAAAATCCTTCGGAGAAATTTTGCCAGCCTTCGGGATAAAGTTGACTCTGGTATCCCTCCATTTAAGAGGAATATACGACCACTTAATGCATGCTGTGTACAGATTATACAGTCAAGTGGCTGTATAGTCCGACACTTGCTGCATCTCAGCCGGGATTATACCATCAGGTCCAGGGGATTTATAGGGCCTGAAGCTTTTATGCGCCCAATGGCCTGTACATTGGCCCATGGGATTAGCAAATGTCGATTGTTTTCTGTCCCCTTTGGTCAGCGTGAATTTAACAGAATAGTGTAACGAATTAATTTCTTAGCATTTATCGCGAGGTGAAGGTGTATTCAAATGACACCTGATCCATAATTTCAAAGATCCGGTATTTATGACCATTATTGTAGGAGATCGAAAAGGTAGCAAAGTACACTTTTTAACCTCTTAGAATCAAAAATTCCTAAAAAAAATATTCTTCTACACGAACAAAACTGCACTCTTGTCTGACGTTGTGACAAGCGCAATGTTGTTGTGACAACCTAAAAAAGGGACGCGATTGAATTTGAAATTTTTTCGATTGTTACAACTTGTAATATTAAATTTTATAAATAAATTTTAAATATTAACAATTTTTCAATTAAAGAAATAACGTTTCAGAAATTAATGAAAAATTTTGCATTATTTTTTATTTTTTTGCTTAATGACTATAAAAATTTAATTCATTACCCATTGTTGTTGATGTTGTTTTTTTTTATATTTTTAACTTTTCTCCTACAAAACCATAGAAGATTGAAAAAATGCAATTAAAAAGCTTAAATAGCAGCGGTGGATGTACAGTTTGAAAATATGTGGTTATAGTATTTTCCCAACACCAGAACATAAAAGAATGAATTGCTGGGCAAAAACTAAAATGCATTCGACAAAGATTTGTTTTTTGAAAACCAACTTTCGAAAATTTTAAATGTCGCGCCTTTTAGTTTTTGACTGCATATAATTTCCAAAACTTTCCCAATTCTAGTTCTATTCTCAATTCTCCATCAAAAAATATATGGGTAATGCTCACTTTTTTAACTTTTTGTGAAATATAGTAGACCTTGTACAAAGAGTTATTGCAAAATTTTTGGCGCCCAACGTGGGGCCTCTGTTTGCTTTCCATCAGAATAAAGTATATGTATTTTTATAACCTCCAACTGCTGTATGGGCGTATACCCAATTTGCCATTCCGTGTGTACTGCATCTAAATATTCTTTTAGGACCCATATTATTGATCAGTGATTAATTCTAAGATATTTTATGAATGTCTGTCAATCCGTCTGTCTGTGGAGGAGTATACCTAATTTGATATTCCGTTTGTACTGCATCTAAATATTCTTTTAGGACCCATATTATTGATCAGTGATTGATTTTAAGATATTTTATGAATGTCTGTCTTTCAATCCTTCTGTATGTGGAGGACACGATGCAGTCCAAAACCAAAGACTTAGACCCTGTAAATTTTGCACAAATATTTCTTAAGTCATAGGCTGGTTTGGTTCGTAGTAATATGCCAAATCGGACCTGGAAGTAATAAGTTTTCCATTAGAGAACTAAACCAAACTGTAAAAAAACGACATTTTAATCGCATGGTGAAATTATCGCGAGGGGAAACTGGTTATTTGGGCACAGCTGAATTGGGCACAGTTGAATGAAAAATTAAATCTTATGAAAAAACTCTTTTAAATCTCCGTTGATTTATGCACCAGAGTATGTGTATTAGTGTTTGTATAAAAATATCACACAATTTGAGTTAAAGTGTAAAATTCCAAACAAACTGTGGCCATTAAATGTAATAAAAACCAACTCATGCCACTGGAAAAATGGCGTAAAATAAGAATAACCAACAAACAAACAAAAAAAAAACATAATAAAACCCACAAGAAAGATAGACGACGGACGAATTAAAAGACAGACAGATAAACGCAGACAATTTGATATCGTTTCTTACTAGACACCCACTAATACAACATGACATTAAATGCAATAAGATTGTATTAGAGAGATGAATTTTTCTATAGCTTTCTAACGTTACAGGTGAGCCTCAGAAAGCAGAAAACTCTTTAATAAGGCAAAGAAGGATATCACGGCGGAGGACTGGGAGAATTATCACGTCAGTTTTAATGATTTCAAGAAGGGCACTAGAAAGGCGAAAAGAGAATATTGGTTTATCTTCTGTGGAGAATTGGAAGGAACTAAAAAAGCAGTAAGCCTCCCAAAAGTTCTTTCCAAAGCTCCCAGTGTTCAAGGATTTTTCTATAAGCCCAACGGAATTTTTGCGGAAAGCAGTCAGGAAACCATTGAACTTTTAATGGATACCCATTTCCCAAGTTGCAGAGACGAGGTGAAGAGGAAAACTCACTTGGGTGTAATTCCGATTATTGACCTCATTAGAACACTGCAAAAGAACGGAAGATAACTTGTGCGGTCCGTTCTTTTAAGTATTTCAAATCTGCAGGGTCTGTTGGACATTTCCGGCACACTTGCAGGAGTCCCTCGGGATATTCAGACCATTGCTGCTGCGTATCTTTATGAGCGGTCAGGCATCGGGGTGTATACCAACTGAATGGAGGGAGGTAAGAGTTGTCTTTGTATCTCAAGTCTGAAAGATAAACCACAATACCGCAAAGGATTACAGACAAATCGGTCTGGAATCATTTTTATTGAAAACTCTTGAAAGACTGGTATATATCTATGTGTCACAACACTCCTTTCTGAAGGCTGGAGAAGTCTTTAAGAGTTGTTGTGAGGTTGATTGAGGATACTCTTTTCAAAATGGAGTATATTTTTTCATCATTCTTGAACGTGGATTCAATCATGTATCAGCAATCATTAAGGTCTTGAAAAATACGACGAAAGTCATTATGAGGGGGACTGATATCTCCCATTTGGTGGAATCTTGTAATAAAATAAGATCCTCGAGTCACTCAAATGGGTATCAAGGTGGTTGCCTACGCTTATGACGTTGAGATCCTAATTTAAGGTTTTTACTAACGGTTAACGAACTCATGGAATCTGCGCTAAAGTTACTCTCGACGTGGGCAAAGGACAACGGTATGGGAGTTAATACCGCTAAAACCGAATTCGTTTTGTACACAAAAATTACTAAGACGGACAGCTTTGATCTTCCCTAATAATATGGAACCACCTTAGTGTCAGCCTGAACTCAAAGATTGAATGGAAAAGAAAAATAGGATGAAAAAGTTGTGCTTTTTGCACCTGCAGAAGAAATTCTTGAATGTGGGGTCTAAAACCTTATATCATCCACTGAATGAATGGTGCGACAATTTAAACAATACTTACTTATTGTGCCTCTTGTGATGGAGAGCAGTGGATAAGAATTAATATATCTGCAATCTTTAGAAGGTACAAAAACTGTAGTGTATGGTAATCCCTGGTGTATTATATCGGCACCTTAGGCCGTCCTGCAAGAGATACTCAACATTCAGCACGTGGATATCTACTTCAAGAGAACAGCAGCGATATCAGTACTTAGGTTAAGAAAGTCGCAAATACTTATACAACTCTCTTGGTTGCACTTGATTATAAAAAGTACAGTGGGCGAGACGGAAGTGGAACAGAAAACCGAGTGGAAGAGAAAACCGACTATATTTCACCGCAAGCGAACTTTGATACCACCTTCGAGATCCAAGTTCCAACTCTGTTAGTCGTAGCGAATAACTCTGTTATAACAGAAAATGCGATCTAAATTTTTAAGGACGCATCAAAGATGGAGATATGTACGTGTTTGGGAGTGTATTATAAACGCTTTAAAATCAGGGCCTCATTGAGACTTCCGGAGAAGTGCAGAGTTTTCCAGGTAGAGGTACTTGCAGTTGATAAACACGAGCAGATGATTATGACAAGCGACATACGTCCCTGCGCCATATATATTTTCGTGGATAGTTTCTCAGCTTTAAAGGCCTTGAAATCTAACACTGTGATAAAGGGATTCGTTAGGAACTGTATACAATTCCTTTGTCAAATCCTTCAGCACACAGTCAAGCTAATCTGAGTCCCTGGACATAGTTGTCACCGGGAACGAATTGGCTGATGATGAAGGGATCTGAGTTAGTAGGGAAGCAGGTTGAACCTGATATTATGGTTCCTATAGAAGAGTTTGTGAATAAATATAATGAAGGGAATATGATAGATGGATATCACTGAATATGTGCGGAATATCGTGAACCCTGTGACCAGTGCCAATTCTTAAGAGAACGGTAAGTCTTCTTATTTTGGTCATGCTATCACTCACATTGCAAAGGAAGGAGGAGGAATTACTAAAGCACTTATGTGTAAATGTCCGGATTAGATAAAGTGCTGCCTTAAGCATTTTGCCATTTTGAGGATTATTCGATGACCGGAAATACTTTAACGATGTCCCATTGACTTCTGTAGCGGAGTATCTTAGGGAATCGCGTGGTTTAAGAAGTAGACCTTTGTAGCATCGCCTCTGAGCGGATTCGCCAAATGGTGAACACCCATCCAACATTACCTAACCTAACGGAAACTTCTTACCTAGAAGATTACACTGGTCCAAAAGTATGAGAAAGTTGTTACCTCACAATTTCAATGTTCATTACTTAAACATGGCGATGTCATTGGAGGTAACTACTTTTTTGTCTTTTACCCCAAAACGTAATGCTGACAGTAATTAGAAAAGATTTTTTATCTAAAAAAAAAAAATGGTGATGGTAACACATATTTCATGACAAAACCCTCAAGGCTTTTTTAGTTCAGCGCTAGATTTATTTTTTATACACGCATTTTAAGTTGACGAACTTTTATTATAATTATAATAAAAATTGCTTGAAAACTGTATTAGTGGCGTTTGCTTAATTTTGTAATTGTCTTTAAATAACAATCATACGCCACGGTGCACAGTGGTTTATTTTTAATAATTTGGCTATTCAATAAGTAGGTACTGAACCGATTGCAGCGAAATTCATAACGGTTAAAGCTAACGTAATTTCGAGCTTAAATATGGACGCTGGACTCCACATGTCCAATAGGGCACCACTAAGGGCCCTTAAAGTATGACAAGTTTAGTACACAAAAACTTTAAATGCTTCAAAATCAACAAGTTTAAATGCATGTAAAAAGTAACGCAAACAAATGTGAGTGGATATTTTTTTAGCAATAACTTTTTGAAATTATGACATTAGTCTTTATCTTACTATATAATGTCATGTCCTTACCCTCTACATTGCTCAGCGCTAGTCAAATAATGATTTCTTCAAGCATTCTTATTTACGATTCTCATTAGTCCACTGGAGTAAATCAAAATTGAATGTGGATATATTAAGCAATCATTTTGTGATGTCCTTGCGTTACTGTTTAGCTTACTTACTAATGACATCTGCTTACCCACAGCGTTACCCTGTACTAATAAAGTAAAGATTTGTTCAACCATTCTCATAAGAACAAAAAATTCTCTGCTATAGTAAAGTTTGCATAAAATAAAGTAAATGAAAGATTAAGAAAATTGTTGTTGGTCTCTAGATTAAATGCATTGCTTGAGTTAGAGAAAAAGCTCTTCTGCATACGTCACACACGAAACCTACTGTGAGTTAAAAACAAACGACGTTTAGTCACTGATGTTTGTACACCGAGTATAGCCCATAGAGTAAAGAATATATCAGAGATTTTGATAGGCCCCAAAACAATATGTCACTTTATATAAATTGGTTCTCTTAATGTTTAAGAGAGTTTTTATATGCAATAGCATAGGCAACATTAAGAGAACCAACTTATTGAGAGAGGAAATTAAATGGTAGCCAACCAACCTGATACCCACTGGTATAGCCTAGTGGTTATGACTTCGGCTTTCAAAACATGAGTGATTTAACGACACAGGTTCGAAGCTCATGTCAGGCTAGTCTGTTGATAAAAAAACATATGTATAAAGAGTTTTTCTAGCAAATATCAAAATAATCAATTTAATGTAATTGCCTACTGATGACGTAGAAGTTCAGAAACCATGGTCTAGGGTAAATCCACATTTAATTAAATCTTTAGAAGACACAATTTTCTTCTTCAATCAGAAAAACACAAACAACAAATTAAATACACTTGGCTTACGCCGAAAAAATATAATAAATAGACATTTTCTCTTTCAATTCTCATTAAATCAGGTCTATCTGTAATATAAATATTTACTTGATTTTCTTTTTTTGTTTTAATTCTTTCACAAAGTAATTCAAAAGAAGGTACGCAGTTGGATTGAATTTTTATACGTTTTTTTATATTTTTAAGAAAAGGCATTATTTACAAATGTGCGTGTTTTTGTATTCATCCGTTTTCTTATGTATAATACTCCTTATAAACCAACCAAGTAGCACTAACATTCGGATACATTAAAAATCCATTGGTTTCTTATTTCATTCTACCAATTACATACACATAAAAATTACATGATGTTGTTTGTAGTAGTAGCAGTAGTTTTCGTTCATTGAATCCTTGAATCCTTTTGGAGTATATGTGTCCATAAAAGCAACACTTACAAAATCAAAACAATTTTAAGCTAAAGGCAGACGGACGGAACAACATAAAAACGAAAAAAGTAAAAATATAAATTGTTAATGGTTTAATAGATGTTGTTAGTTTTGGCGTAATTAATAAATTGATTTGATTGTTTTACATTGTATTTAAGAGCAATGACTGTAAAATTAGATTTCAAAAGTGGTAAACTTAAGTATTTAAGAAAATCTGCTACTTGGTATATTATTGAGAAAGTAGAGAAAGGAGATTTAGAAGAATATGAAACAAAATAAGAGTGACAAAGAAAATGCGCTGATGATAGGAGTGTGAAAACTTCCGAAAGCTGCCAACATCGTCGATTTTTTTAGGTAAGGTTGTTAGTGACGCTTTACGTCAGCTTACATAGACTCTGAGGTCCGTTGTGTTACCACGGGACCGTAATGGGTTCCCCTACTAGTCCATAACGTTAAATCAATTTGAGCTGAAACTCCTAAAATTTTAATATTCGAAAAATAAGAAAGCTCATACAGCTCCATTAAGCCCAGTGAAGCATGCATCTGACCAGAAAGTGTCGATAAAGTGCTCTATAGTTTCCGACTCCTCATCATCCATGCAACAACTGGCAAAAGTCGTCCAACGGTACATTTAACCGCTCAGCGTGCTTTTCTTTAAGGCAGTGTCCGGTAATTACAGCAACCGCCGTCAAAAAATCTAGTCATGAAAGCGATATCAGCTCACTTGTGCGCATCTAACTAAAAGAAGATAAAATTTGTCGTGTAGTTTTACACGTCCATTCGTGCTCATCTCAGATAAGCCCTATTTAATTACTTACTTGGAAAATACAGAGCAGAATAAATTAAAACAAGTAAAAAAGTTAAATTCGGCCTTGCCGAATGTAGTAATACCCTCCACAATTTCAAAAAGATTATTGCAAACAACTTTATTTAAAAGAAAATTACATTTGAAAAAAAAAAAATTTGAAAAAAAAAATTCCGCGAAAAAAAAATTTGTTAAAAAAAAAATCCGCGATTTTTTTCTTTTTTTGTCAAAAAATATGTTTGTACTTGTTTAAACACCATTTGTTGTTCAATTATGTTAACATATGTCAACCAGAAGCCGAATTAAAGCATTTTGTATTTTAAGGTTATGTTGAATGTACTGAAATTTTTGAGGTGTGCTTGCATTTGCGTTCATAACTTTTGAACCGCTGAACCGATATCGCTCAAATGCAATACCAAAATTCTCGGGAGAACTTCCAATATATATGCTAAGTTTCAGTCATCTCTGTGCAATATTTTGTCCGCGAGAGCATTTTCCACAGACAGACAGACAGACGGACAGACGGACAGACGGACAGACGGACAGACGGACAGACGGACAGACGGACATCGCTAGAATGTCTTAAAATCGATCGGGCATCATGAATATATATACTTTATGGGGTACCAGACCGATATTTCGATGAGTTACAAACAGAATGACAAACTTATATATACCCTCTATCACTAAGTGGAGGGTATAAAAACGACTTTAGGGCTTAGACACTATCGTTTCCCAATAGGCCTTTTACCAGAATATAATATATTACGCCGGAAATTCAACTTCCAATTTAAAAATACTCAAACATACTTGGCTCCGTCTAAAAAGGCGATCCAGAGAAATATGATCAAAACCAGAAATCTTTTAAACTAGAAAAGTTCAGTTTTACTGAACTCCCGAATAGTCTCTTGTCCATATAGACAGATCTTTTAAAAAATCCTGAAAAGTGTCCTTAATTTTGGCAGGTGTTTTTCCTTTACCGCTATCGCGACATCATCAGTATCACATATAATGACAACAACGTGTTTCTTCCGCATATTACACTGTGCAACAAGCAAAATTAGCCACAATGGCTTCAACGTCATATGACAGTATACTGGTATACCGTTTTTGAGATATTCGCTATTAAAAAGTCAACAAACCAATAATTTCGCACTTTTGGGGGTCCACTGTTATGATTTTTCCAACAAATATAACTTGATTTCATATAAATTGGTCCTCTAGATTCTAAAACTGCAATCCAAATTTTTCTATTATGTTCCGTATCGAGATTTTCGCGTGGAAAAATTTTCAAAACTCGAATATCTTGAAAATAAAACATGCTAGACAAATTTGGATTGCAGTTTTGGAATTTGGAGGTCCATTTTATATAAAATTAAGTCCAATTTTTTAAATAATCTGTATCAGTGGACCGTCAAAAGTGCGACACTTTTGGTATTTTGACTTTTTAACAGCGAATATCCTAGAGTTGTGTCTCGTTCACGAACGAACTAGTTCAATTGAACAATTCACTTAACTGAACGGTTTAACTAGTTCGTTCATTTCAGATTTTTTAGGTCTTTTCGTTCATTCAGCTCAATTGGTCATTACTTCATTTTGACCTTTCAGTTCGGTCGTTCAATTTTTTTTTTTGTTAATTTTGTCATTAGGAGCTAGTTTTCTCTCCTCTTTGGGCACGCTTTCTCGTCATTTATGTTGTTTTTACAAAAATTGTATAATTATTATTATTTTTTTAATTTATGTTTTTATTCAACATTTTTTTATTTTTTGAACGAAGCCAAAACAACAGACATGATCAAAATGATTCGATCACGAACTGTTGAACGAAAACTGAAATTGATCGATTTGAACTAGATGAACGACCAAGAGACATGATCAAAATGATTCGTTCACGAACTGTTGAACGAAAAGAGCGATTGAACCAGATGAACGAACTAGGTCTTTTATCTGAAATGAACGAAAATGGGCGCTCACAAAATTTAACTGTCAAAAAATCGTACAGAATTTAAAAATGTTATCGTGTAAATGCAAAATGCAAAATGTAATGTCGCGGACGGTAATACGGAAAAAATTTTGACAGTCGTATAATACTCGTTATTTTTAGAAATATTTCTAAAAGCTGAGACTTTTCATTTTATCAGGGATGTATTTTCTTTTAAATTTATTGAAGCCAACATAAAAACAATAAACTAAAGCTACAAAGTTAGGTTGATCAATTTAAAAGTCTCTTATTTTAACCTATTTTTAAAAAAAATGTGCAACAAATAACACTGTGTTACAAAAAACACAAAATCGAATTTAATTTTAAAATGTGGTAGTTAAGGTTGTAGGCCTCGCCGAGAAGATCACAAAAATGCCCATAAAATTTGCCAGACACCCTCAAATTTTAAAGTTATTGTCAAAACGTTTTTTTGGGATTTTTTTCACTAAACCATGTGTAACTTTAACATTTTTCAACCGATTTTTAATTTTTCAACTGTTTTGGATAGAAGAAGGATATGGCTTTTCTTGTGTTTAAATTGGGGTATACATAGAAGAAAGATATGTATTGATTTTTTCAACAATATCTATTTTTTTTGTTATTTTTTGAACATTTTTTGAGTTCATCGATTTTTTTTTGCTATAGTTTGTTCAACAACGTTTATATTAATAAACGTATTCCTAAAGAAAATTTATTTGTGAATACGATGAGCTTTATGCCAAAAAAATCGGATAACAATTGACAGAGTTGTGATAATTTTTCTAAAAAAGAAAATTAAGATTTTGAATGAAATTGCCGTGCGGATAACCCAAGCAAAAGAAAAAATAAAAAATAAACGAACATACTGAGAGGTCGCGTTTCATTATTTTAAAGATTTTTGACCTCCTGAATTCGAATTTGACCTTGAAATTGCACTATCTTATTAAGCTTTTGATATATCAATTTATGTTAAATAAGTCAAAAACCTGACGAGATAGAGCAATTTAAAGGCCAGATTCGGATTCAGAACGCCAAAAAACTTTAAAAATATTGTACATGACAATATTTGTGTAGTCCAACTCACATTCATGGAAAGCCCCATCCTTCTTCTATCAGAAACAGTTAAACAATTTAAAATCGGATGAAAATTTTCTGAATTACAAAAGGTTTAGTGAGAAAAGTCCCAAAAAAACGTTTTTTTGACAATAACTCTAAAATTTGAACAAGTTTAATCGGCATTTTTGTGATCTACTCGACAAGACCAACAATCTATACTATGTCACATCAGAAGTATTTTTTCACTGTAGCACAGTGTAATCTAAACAAAAAATTAAAATTTCCCTTATTTTTACTGTATCCTAAAGCGCGGTCTTTTGAAGCGCTACGGTATGGTATACAAGGAAGAAGGGATTTTACCAAACTTTACTCATGTGTGCGTCGTTTACTATCTTTGCACGTTTGTTTGGCGATCCTGCAGGTTTAACTTATGTTCCTTATATCGTTATGTTTTGAATGAAATAGTCATAATTAAAAAAAAAAATCCAGAATCTTGCCATGGATATAGCAAGAATTCAATACTTTTTCTAAAGGAAAACTGTCTCAGAAACTTAGACTTCTCCTTTAGGAAAAATGTTTTAAAATCTGCGGCTTTTTAGAAAAAATATCTTATAATAGAATTTTTTTTTCAAAATCTGAGACTTGTTGTGTAGGAAAATGTACCAAAATCTGTTATTTAGTCTAAAATAACAAGTTTTATGGTTGCAAATACATTATGACGCTGGTCTAGTTATTTAAAGAAAAACGTATTTTAGCGTAAAACTGTTAGTTGAAATTATACAATTGCGATGTTCTAGTTATTGAAACAATTTTATAATATGTTATAGTTTCAACACTTTTATTTCATATATGATATTGCATGTCTTAAGAACATATTTGTTGTTATTAAAATAAACCTTATAATAATATAAAAGAGCCCAGTTGGAATATCTTATTCAAACCTTTTTTTAAAATTTTAAAAATAACAAAAAAAAAAAAAAATAGGATACCAAATTTTTTGAAAATTTATAATTTTATAAAAGAAATTTCTTTAAGTTTAGTACACTCAGGGTGTGTCAAAACTAAATAAGTATCTATGCAAATTCTAGCAAAATCAGCGCCATCTAGTTACCGTTAAACAGACTTCTTAAAAAGGAAATCAAGGCGATTTTTTTAACCAACAAAAAAAATCGTTAAAAACATTTGATTTCCAAATTTCCAATAACTTGGTGTAAAAAATTTCAGAATATTAAACTTTCAAACTAAACCTCCCAGGTTCAATTCCCAGTTAAGTTAAGCAATAAATTCCAAAACACTTTGTTAGCACAATTAAAATGTCCTTAGCCATATCTCTTTCCATTTTCTAAATAAATACAAATTCATTCTTTTTTCTTTCTCAATTGTTTTAAAAATTAATGAATTATTCTCTGCGGATGCTATAAAATAAATACTATAGGGGTTCGCAATAAATAATATGAATATTATTATGTTCTTTTTTTTTCTTGTAATCATTTGAAACCACTTATAAGGATTGTCATTGCTAAAATAACGTTTAACAAAAAAAAAAAATAAATACCCAGGAAAACAAAAAATAGAATTGAAAGAAAAAGAATATCTAAAAACCAAATGAAAACTGTCACTAACATACGATAGCAATCAACGGTGGTACTTAAATCACATACAAAGGCAACACAACAACAAAAAAAATAGTTAAAAACGACTATACGATAGGAAAATAAACCTCCCCTTTGGATGGTACACTCGCAAAAAAAAAAATTTATCGATATAACGATAAAAAACAAAATCAAAAATTTGTAAAATTATCGATAGATCGATAATTTAAAATTTTCTATAGAAAATTTGTCAAATTATCGATAGATCGATAATTTGAAATTTTCTATAGAAAATTTGTCAAATTATCGATAGATCGATAATTTGAAATTTTCTATAGAAAATTTGTCAAATTATCGATAGATCGATAATTTGAAATTTTCTATAGAAAATTTGTCAAATTATCGATAGATCGATAATTTGAAATTTTCTATAGAAAATTTGTCAAATTATCGATAGATCGATAATTTAAAATTTTCTATAGAAAATTTGTCAAATTATCGATAGATCGATAATTTAAAATTTTCTATAAAAAATTTGTCAAATTATCGATAGATCGATAATTTAAAATTTTCTATAGAAAATTTGTCAAATTATCGATAGATCGATAATTTAAAATTTTCTATAGAAAATTTGTCAAATTATCGATAGATCGATAATTTAAAATTTTCTATAGAAAATTTGTCAAATTATCGATAGATCGATAATTTAAAATTTTCTATAGAAAATTTGTCAAATTATCGATAGATCGATAATTTAAAATTTTCTATAGAAAATTTGTCAAATTATCGATAGATCGATAATTTAAAATTTTCTATAGAAAATTTGTCAAATTATCGATAGATCGATAATTTAAAATTTTCTATAGAAAATTTGTCAAATTATCGATAGATCGATAATTTAAAATTTTCTATAGAAAATTTGTTTCTATAGAAAATTTGTTTCTATAGAAAATTTGTTTCTATAGAAAATTTGTCAAATTATCGATAGATCGATAATTTAAAATTTTCTATAGAAAATTTGTCAAATTATCGATAGATCGATAATTTAAAATTTTCTATAGAAAATTTGTCAAATTATCGATAGATCGATAATTTAAAATTTTCTATAGAAAATTTGTCAAATTATCGATAGATCGATAATTTAAAATTTTCTATAGAAAATTTGTTAAATTATCGATAGATCGATAATTTAAAATTTTCTATAGAAAATTTGTTAAATTATCGAAAGATCGATAATTTAAAATTTTCTATAGAAAATTTGTCAAATTATCGATAGATCGATAATTTAAAATTTTCTATAGAAAATTTGTCAAATTATCGATAGATCGATAATTTAAAATTTTCTATAGAAAATTTGTCAAATTATCGATAGATCGATAATTTAAAATTTTCTATAGAAAATTTGTCAAATTATCGATAGATCGATAATTTAAAATTTTCTATAGAAAATTTGTCAAATTATCGATAGATCGATAATTTAAAATTTTCTATAGAAAATTTGTCAAATTATCGATAGATCGATAATTTAAAATTTTCTATAGAAAATTTGTCAAATTATCGATAGATCGATAATTTAAAATTTTCTATAGAAAATTTGTCAAATTATCAATAGATCGATAATTTAAAATTTTCTATAGAAAATTTGTCAAATTATCGATAGATCGATAATTTAAAATTTTCTATAGAAAATTTGTCAAATTATCGATAGATCGATAATTTAAAATTTTCTATAGAAAATTTGTCAAATTATCGATAGATCGATAATTTAAAATTTTCTATAGAAAATTTGTCAAATTATCGATAGATCGATAATTTAAAATTTTCTATAGAAAATTTGTCAAATTATCGATAGATCGATAATTTAAAATTTTCTATAGAAAATTTGTCAAATTATCGATAGATCGATAATTTAAAATTTTCTATAGAAAATTTGTCAAATTATCGATAGATCGATAATTTAAAATTTTCTATAGAAAATTTGTCAAATTATCGATAGATCGATAATTTAAAATTTTCTATAGAAAATTTGTCAAATTATCGATAGATCGATAATTTAAAATTTTCTATAGAAAATTTGTCAAATTATCGATAGATCGATAATTTAAAATTTTCTATAGAAAATTTGTCAAATTATCGATAGATCGATAATTTAAAATTTTCTATAGAAAATTTGTCAAATTATCGATAGATCGATAATTTAAAATTTTCTATAGAAAATTTGTCAAATTATCGATAGATCGATAATTTAAAATTTTCTATAGAAAATTTGTCAAATTATCGATAGATCGATAATTTAAAATTTTCTATAGAAAATTTGTCAAATTATCGATAGATCGATAATTTAAAATTTTCTATAGAAAATTTGTCAAATTATCGATAGATCGATAATTTAAAATTTTCTATAGAAAATTTGTCAAATTATCGATAGATCGATAATTTAAAATTTTCTATAGAAAATTTGTCAAATTATCGATAGATCGATAATTTAAAATTTTCTATAGAAAATTTGTCAAATTATCGATAGATCGATAATTTAAAATTTTCTATAGAAAATTTGTCAAATTATCGATAGATCGATAATTTAAAATTTTCTATAGAAAATTTGTCAAATTATCGATAGATCGATAATTTAAAATTTTCTATAGAAAATTTGTCAAATTATCGATAGATCGATAATTTAAAATTTTCTATAGAAAATTTGTCAAATTATCGATAGATCGATAATTTAAAATTTTCTATAGAAAATTTGTCAAATTATCGATAGATCGATAATTTAAAATTTTCTATAGAAAATTTGTCAAATTATCGATAGATCGATAATTTAAAATTTTCTATAGAAAATTTGTCAAATTATCGATAGATCGATAATTTATCGATCTATCGATAATTTAAAATTTTCTATAGAAAATTTGTCAAATTATCGATAGATCGATAATTTAAAATTTTCTATAGAAAATTTGTCAAATTATCGATAGATCGATAATTTAAAATTTTCTATAGAAAATTTGTCAAATTATCGATAGATCGATAATTTAAAATTTTCTATAGAAAATTTGTCAAATTATCGATAGATCGATAATTTAAAATTTTCTATAGAAAATTTGTCAAATTATCGATAGATCGATAATTTAAAATTTTCTATAGAAAATTTGTCAAATTATCGATAGATCGATAATTTAAAATTTTCTATAGAAAATTTGTCAAATTATCGATAGATCGATAATTTAAAATTTTCTATAGAAAATTTGTCAAATTATCGATAAATCAATAATTTAAAATTTTCTATAGAAAATTTTTAAAATTATCGATAGATCGATAATTTAAAATTTTCTATAGAAAATTTGTCAAATTATCGATAGATCGATAATTTAAAATTTTCTATAGAAAATTTGTCAAATTATCGATAGATCGATAGATCGATAATTTAAAATTTTCTATAGAAAATTTGTCAAATTGTGGATAGATCGATTTTCTATAGAAAATTTACCCAAATATTTCTTTTTGTGTTGATTTCTTGGTAATACTTTCTTCTCAGCTTTTTGTTGTTGTATTAAACTTAGCTTATTGTTGTTGTTAGTCTTTTCATATCACAAAAACAACAAACAGAAATTGAAATTGAGAAAAAAAACAATTTACAATTTCTATAGCATTTTGAAAAGCAATCCATACATACTAAACAGTGATGCCAACTATTTGGGGAGAAAAATCGCTTAAAAATAATAAAGAAAACCGCCACAAACGTAAAAAGAAATCCATTTTTAAAGGTTCTAAGAGGATTCAAATCGACTTCACTTTAATTTCTTACGAATCAAGCTTAGAATCAATGATCTTTCGAAGAAGTTTCCAACGGCATAAATATGAAGAAAAAGCACTTATACAACTCTGTCCGCTCCTATAAAAAATTGCCTTCCTTAAAATTAAGTAAAAGTAGATGGATTAAAATTTAAAGAGAAAAAGCGCCAACTGATAATTAGTGCTGTTTTAATTTGTAACTTATTCTCAGTTCAAGTTTTAAGGCATGCAAAAATCGCTAGAAAATGTATAAGGAATACTTAGTTGTCACCACTGAAAAAGAGTCATGTTAGTACATGAAATAGAGTCTACAGTATTCATGTAACCATCATTTAACAAGAAAAGAAAGAAAACAAAAAAATAAAATTAAGAAAAAAAGGTTAAATGAGCCCAACTGTATAAACACTATAGAAGTCATTGGTTCCCAATCTTTGACCCTAGTCTTACTGGAAGCAAATTTAAATGTTTTACGTCTTTCTGTCACGGTGCCCTGGGTAGGATTTAAATAAAATGTTGGTGTTACTCCAATTTTTAAATGGATTATGTTTTTAGAAGATAAAAGAAAGAAAATGAGCCAAAAAAGAAAAAAAAGTACTAGGCGCTTTTTTTTTTGCGGGCAAAAAGATGAATTTCAAAAAAACAAAAAAGAATTTATTCTTTCAAATGCATTAAAATTTGTATATACGGATGTAAATTCATCACATATTTACTTATCAGTGAAATTTAGATATATATGTAACATATTTTTCCAGATATGAGACTTAAAAGAATAATTTCACTATTAATTGAACCTAAATGAAATATGTCCTTGTAAATTATTTATAAATGTAAGTTCTTAAAAGTTTTCAGTGTACTACTCAGACGGACAGCAGAACACAAGGTTGCCTCAGTTTAGACCTTAGTGAGTCATATAATTTTATAAGAATTAATACTTTTTTGTTAAAAATATTTTTTTAAAACTAAAAAAAATCAGAAAACGATAGTAAAAATCATTAAAAATGTGTTTGCAATGCCTAAGGAAGAGTAAAATAAAGTAAATAGTTTAAAAAGAGATACAGAAAGTATTTTGGACTATTTGTTTATTGCGAAACTTATGGATGGACTTAATATCCTTTTTCAATTTTGTTTATTTCGCCAAAAATCCTTTGTAAATTTTGTTTGTATTGTTGGGGTAACTTCCCCCCTTCAAAATCTAGAAACGGGATCAATATTAAATGTGAAGTAACTGCTGGAGTTAAAATTTTCATTAAATTAAAGAAGAAAATTGATTTAGTCTCACTAAATAGTGAAATTATTCTTTTAAGTCTCATATCTGAAATAATATGTCACATATGTATTTAAATCTCACTGACAAGTGAATACGTGATGAATTTACATCTGTATAAAAAATTTTTAATGCATTTGAAAGAATAAATTCTTTTTTGTGTTTTTGAAATTCATCTTTTTGCCCGCCAAAAAAAAAGCGCCTAGTACTTTTTTTTCTTTTTTGGCTCATTTTCTTTCTTTTATAGTCCAAAAACATAATCCGCTTAAAAATTGGAGTAACACCAAAATTTTATTTAAATCCACTCCAGGGCACCGTGCTGTTTTATAAAACCGTTGCAAAAAGTTTTTTTTTATACACGTATACAATTTCCCAATTTCGAAATAAATATTTTTTTTTCTCTAGTTCGAGGCCCAAAAATTCTATTTATGATATTCTCTTAATAAATTATTTATTTATTGCTTTAAAAAAGTTACTCATCTCAAAGTATATCTAGTCAGATATGTTTCACTCTCACTAAGGTATCTTCGGCAGATTTTAGAGAATCCACATATTTTACAAGTTGAATGAAAAATACAGGATTTTTACTATTATGAAGGTCGAACATCTGTTGCCTAATATAACTGTCCATTTTAAAGCGAATTGTTGTAAAACAGATTTTAGACTTTCATAATAGTACAAATCCTGTATTTTTTATTTGACTTGTAAAATGTATGGAATATAATTTGATTTGCCAACGATGATTCTCTAAAATCTGCTGAAGATACCTTAGTAAGGGTGAAACAGATCTGTACAAATGTACCATGAGATGAGTAACTTTTTTAAAGCAATACAAAATCTGTTATAAGAAAATCATAAATATAATTTTAGGGCCTCGAACTAGAACAATCCGTTCATATATATTTATAAAGGACGATTAAATCTGTTTTAATTTCGTTGTATCTTATGGTATAAAATATAAAAATCTAAATTTTTTTAATAAAAAGTTTGGGAATTATAAAAATGGCTCAAGAAAATAAAACAATTTTCAGTCATGGCTTTTGCTATATTATTTTTTTTCTATGTTCCTTCAAATGTTAGATTTCTTACTTGTTTGCTGCTTGCCTTTCACCACCAACCATTATTATTTCAAACTAATAATAATGTCCTTGTAATGACGTTTTACAAAGAGGCCTACTCAAATGTCAAATTCCTTTAGCATATTGTTTGCCAGTTTGAATGAAAGTTAGCAAAGCAAAGAAGAAAATAGAATTTCTTTATTTTGAACGTTAAGAAAATGGAAAACAGTTAAGAGATTCGTAAATTTAAGGGATTAAAACGAATTGGGAATACACTTCATTAAATATATTTTTTTGTAACTTTTAAAAATTTTAATAAAATTTTTTTTTTGGAAAATATTTTTCAAGTATTACCTATTCTCACTTGAAAAAACTAAAAAAGGATAAATTTTCTAAAAAAAATTTTAGAAAAATTTTAAAAATTAATACGTTTTCATTAAAAAAATTTAAAAACACTACATTTCTAAAAAAGTAGTAGAAAAAGTATCAACAAATTTAAAACTTTCTGTAAAAAGAGTAAAAAAAATGACAAATTTCTCTTGGTATCCAATTTAAAAAATATAAATAAGCCTTTCTATAGCTTAAAATATATACTCGTTTTTAAAATAGAATACTTTTTTAAAAAAAGTACTAAAAAACGTCCGTTTTGCAAAACAGTACTTAAAATTGCATTTTCTTGTAATAAACACTTTATATCATTGAAAGTAGTTTTCTTAATTTTTTTATGAAAAATTATTACATACTAATCGAATAGCCTGTCCCTGCCAGGCGGAACAACAAATCACTTTTTTCAATAGTTCTAATATTTTACCAAACTTTATAAAAAATTATGTTTGTGCTTCAAAAATTTAATATTGCTAGATTGAGTTACATCAATATATTTCCCAAACTGGAAAAAAATTTAATGAGTAAAAAGGTTTTATTGATAAAATTTTAGAACTAAATTTAGCACGCCCATTTCGTCTCTCCGTCCATAAACCGGATATCAAAAATCCATCGTGTGGATCTGTCCCATGGTCACTCCTATATAAATGGCAATTTGTATCTTTCTTTTTATCATGAAGGGTTTTAAAATTAGTTAAAATGTTAAAAAGCACGAACATTTTTCCACTTAAATTTTTCCTTATAATTCTCCGTACACAGTTTAAATATTAAATTTGACTTCATAAGTATATGATCCATTGTCAATACTTTATGGTTTACAATTTTCAGCTTCCTTAGTCAATAGGGTTTTCAGAAATAGTTTAAATATTTAAAAACTAAATTTGCCGTCTTCCGCCACTCCCCCTGACTTAAAGGCCGAAAATCCCGCTACTTTACAGATTATATATACAAACTGAACAAAATTCACAACGGATTTTTTTTTATTTCCGCCCTTTCACTGGATATCCAGGCCAGAATTGATCTTTGCCATAGTCCGTACCATATGCATCCCAATTTTCATCTTTCAAGGTCATAAGGTGACTTCAAAATCAGGTAAGATGTAAAAACATAATTTTTCCACGCCCACTTCTTCTCTGAATTCTCCGTCCCTACACAGAGAGAACAGTTCAGTTGTGCCAGCCGAATTTAGAGCCAACTGCATAGTTTAATAACAACAACCGAAATTTTCGGTTGCCATAACCAAAATTTGTTTTGAAAATTTAACTTCTGTTGGTCCAAATAAATTTCGGTAATCGCAACCGAAAATTTCAGTTGTTGTAATTAAACCATGCCGTTGGCTCTTAATTCGGCTGGCACAATTAAGCTGTTTTTTCTGTGTATTCCAAAATTTTTAAATCTGACTACTTTATGATAAGCTCCATCGTTAGTACTATACTCGTATCCACGCCCCTTTTCCCTCTCAATTCTCCGTCCACAGTCCAAAAATTTTAAGTCTGACTACTTAAGGATATGCTCCAGTGTCAGGACAATATGCTTGCAATTTTCGGCTGCGTAGGTCATTTGGTATTTAAAGTTAGTCAAATAAAAAAAATAAAACACAATATTGCCTTGCCCCTTTTTCCTCTCAACTCTCCATCTAAATTCCAAAAATGTTAAATCGGGCTACTTTAGAATATACTTCATAGTAAGGACTACATGTTAGGGATTTTCAGCTTCCGTTTTCATTGGGGCGGAGCATAAAAATACTCTAAAATGTTAAAAAAAATAATTTTGCCAAGTCCCCTTTTTCTCGTAATTCGCAGCCCACAGGCAAAAAATCCGACTTCGTAAGAATCTGTCCCTGGTGTTTTATTATATACATGGCAATTTTAAGCTTTTAAGTCCATCAATGAGATTTAAAGTCCATCAATGAGACACAAAAAATAAGAGAAACACAAAAAAATAAAATATATATTCAGAAAATCGATGGAAATAAATTTACCACGCCCTTTGCCTTTCTTATTCTCCACCCATACACTGGATATCAAAAATCCAGGCTCGTGTTGATTTTCCACATGAAACCTTCTATATACATGCCAATTCTGTGCATTTTCCGCTTCCTTTAGGGGCTTCAAAAGAAGTTAAAATGTTAAAAATCTTAATTTTGTCACTCCCCATTTTCCTTTCAATTCTGCGCCCACAGTCCAAAAATTTAAAATTTTACTACTTCAGGATATGCTTCATCGATAGGACTATACGCTAGAAATTTTTCAGCTTCCTAAGTCATTAGAGGACTTTAAAATAAGCAAAAATGCCAATTTTCATCTTCATAGATCATTTGGGGTCTTCAAATTAAATATTAAAAAACACAATTTTGCCACGCCCCATTGTTTTCTTAATTCTCCTTCCACAGTTTAAAAAATTTAAATCCGATTACTTCAGGATATGCTTCATTCTTAGAACTAAACGTTATGCAATTTTCCGCTTCCTAAGTCGTTTGGGGGCTTCAAAAGAAGTAAAAATTTAAAAAAATCTAAATTTTGCCTCGCCACTTTTCCCTCAATTCTCCGCCCACATTTTGAATCCGACTACTTGGGGATATGCGCCATCGTTGGGACTATATTCTAGGAAATTTTCAGATTCCTAAGTCATTTGGGGGCTTCAAAAGAAGTAAAAATGTTAAAAAAATCTAAATTTTGCCACTCCACCTTTCCCTTCAATTCTCCGCCCACATAGCGAAAATTTTAAATCCGACTACTTGGGGATATGCGGCATCGTTAGGACTATATTCTAGGAAATTTTCAGTTTCCTAAGTCGTTTGGGGGCTTTAAATTAAGCAAAAACGTCAAAAAATTGCATTTTGCCACGCCCACTTTCCCGCTTATTTCTCCGCCCACAGGCAAAAAATCGAAAATCCGGCTAAGTTAGGATCTGCCCCAGGTGTTTTACATGCCAATTTTCAGCTTTGTAGCTCATCAGTGGGCTTCAAAAAGCTCTGGATAGACAAAAAAAGAGGAACACACAAATAGGGAAATTATATATATAGATTCTTAGAAATGTATGAAAATTTTAGTTTTGTGTAAAAAAAGTACTAAAAAAATCCAAAACTTTCTATTAAAAAAAGGAAAAAACAAAAACAAAGTTGTCTTGGCAGCCACTTTAAAACATATAAATAAGCCTTTCTTTAGCTTAAAATATAAACTCGTTTTACAAATAGAATGCTTTTTAGAAAAAGTACTAAAAACCGTCCTTTTTTTTAAAACAGGTTTCCTTAGGAAAAAGTAGTAAAAATACTACATATTCTTAAAAATATGCGAAAACTACTAATTTTTCGTAAAAAAAAAGTATTAAAAATATGGCCCTTTACTAAAAAATGTCCATAAAATATAAACTCGTTTTACAAATAGCATGATTTTTAGAAAAAGTACTAAAAACTGTCCTTTTTACAAAACAGTACTTAAAAAATATGCATTTTCTCGTTATAAACACTTCATGTCGTTTAAAGTAATTTTCTTCATTTTCTTAGGAAAAAGTAGTAAAAATACTACTTTTTTTTAAATATACGAAAAGTACTAATTTTTGTTTAAAAAAGTATTAAAAATATGGCCCTTTACTAAAAAAAGTCCATTCATTGCCTTATAATAAAAACTCTACGTACTAGAAAAAGTACTAAAAAATTCAAAACATTCTTTTAAAAAGGTAAAATTAAGACAAAGTTCTCTTGGTAACCATTTAAAAAAATATAAATAAGCCTTTCTTTGGCTTAAAATATAAACCCGTTTTACAAATAGCATGATTTTTAGAAAAAATACTAAAAACCGTCCATTTTGCAAAACAGTACTTAAAAAATGTGCATTTTCTTGCAATAAGCACTTCATGTAGTTTAAAATAATTTTCTTCGTTTTCTTACGAAAAAGTAGTAAAAATACTAAATTTTCTTAAAAATATACGAAAAGTACTAATTTTTGGTTAATAAGAGTATTAAAAATATGGCCCTTTACTAAAAAAAGTCCATAAAATATAAACTCGTTTTACAAATAGAATGATTTTTAGAAAAAGTACTAAAAACCGTCCTTTTTGCAAAACAGTACTTAAAAAAGTGCATTTTCTTGTAATAAACACGTCATGTCGTTTAAAGTTATTGTATTCATATTCTTAGGAAAAAGTAGTAAAAATACTACGTTTTCTTAAATATATACGAAAAGTACTAATTTTTCGTTAAAAGAGTATTAAAAATATGGCCCTTTACTAAAAAAAGTCCATAAAATATAAACTCGTTTTACAAATAGAATGATTTTTAGAAAAAGTACTAAAAACCGTCCTTTTCTTCAAAACAGTTTTCAAAACAGATTTTTAGAAAAAGTACTAAAAACCGTCCTTTTTGCAAAACAGTACTTAAAAAAGTGCATTTTCTTGTAATAAACACTTCGTGTCGTTTAAAGTAATTTTTTTTATTTTCTTAGAAGAAAAAATACTTAATTTTCTTATAAATATACGAAAACTACTAATTTTTCGTAAAAAAAGTATTAAAAATATGACCCTTTACTAAAAAAGTATTAAAAATATGACCCTTTCATTGTTTTCACACAAAAAAAAATTCCAATGAACAATTTTCATAGTATTTATGAACAAATTCATACAATTTATTAACTTTTGCATAATATTTATAAACTTTTTCATAATATCTATGAAAAATGTTAAATAGTTCTTAAATTTCACATATTATGATTTATTCATAAATGCTATGAAAAAGTTTATAAATATTATGAAAAAGTTAATAAATTGGATGAATTTGTTCATAAATATTATGAAAGTCGTTCACTGGATTTTTTTTTGTTTGTTATAATAAAAACTCCTCGTAGTTAGAAGTGCTATTCTTCATTTTTTTTTTTGAAAAAGTAGTAAAAATACTACATTTCTTGGACAAACATGAAAGATAAGTAATAGTCGTTAAAACAGTAATAAAAGTATTAAGTTTTTTTAGAAAAAGTTGTAAAAATATTTACGTTTCTAAGAAAAATTACAAAAAGTACTTTAAGAAATACTTAAAGAGTACATTAAAAAAAATAGTAAGTGTAATATAAAAAAGTATTTTTTTTCAGAAAAGTAATTAAAGCACCATTTTTTTAGAAAACGTTCCAAAATAAAATTAGAAAATGTAAAAAAATCTTACTTTAAAATATATAAAAAAAAAATAGTAGCATTTTTAAGGAAAAATCTATAAATACTCCCTTTTACTTAAAATATATAATAAAAACCGTACTTTTTACCAAACAGTATTAAAAAAAATGCATTTTCTTGTAATAAAAACTTCATGTCGTCGAAAGTAATTTTCTTCATTTCTTAGGAAAAAGTTGTAAAAATACTACCTTATCTTAGACAAATAAAAAAAGTACTTATTTTTTGTTAAAAAAAAAAGTATTAAAAATACTGCCCTTTCTTAAAAAATTAATAACTGAATTGCTCTTTCTTTAAAATAATTACTCTGGTTACACAGAAAATAATATCGTATATTTTAATTAAAATTTTAATTGTTTTTTAATTTAATATCAATTAATTTTTTAATTAATTAATTGTTTAATCAAATTTTTATCTTTTTTTCAATTTAACATTTTAATTTTTTTTTTTTATTTAATATTAATTAAATATTTAATTAATTGTTTAATTAAATTTTTAGCTTTACTTATTTTTTTGTTTTGTTTTTCGTGTGTGCGAGTGTGTGTTTTTTCTCTTGCATTGTTTTACTTACAAAAACAAATACAGCAGTTAAAACAGTTTGTTTAAAGTAGATTTTTGAATTCTCAGTTTGTTTATAGTTTTATGTGTATGTATATAAAAGGTTTATACCTAAATTTATAAAATTGTTTCACTGACTATGTCTATACGGCATAAATATATTTGGTAAAGTTTGAAAAAAATATTTTTTTAAACCTTTTTATTTAAAAAAAATGTTTTTTAAAATTATTTATTTTTTAAAAAATTTATTATTTCTATTTTTTAATTTATACATTTAAAATTTTAATTTGTTTCCAAATTTTTTAAATTAAATTTTTAATTTATTTAATCAAAATTTTAATTATTTTTTTTTTAATTTTAATTAAATTTTTTAATTTATAGTATTAAGTTTTTAATTAACTAAATATCCATTTATTTTTAACTAACGACATACAAATATTTTTAATTTATATGCTCATTTTAGTGATTGGTCCGGATTTAATGAATTTTTTAATTAAATCTACAAATTTTTTAATTATTTTTTTTTTTATTTTTTTTCTTTGTAGAAATGGGGTTCCTCAGAATAAATATCTGAATTTTCTGAAAAGTTTTCATGAATGTTACCAATTCTTCAACAAATCCTTAAAACCGCTTGCACCCCAAGTGTAGCAAAGGCTACAAAAAAAAGGGACTATATTTTTTTTTTTTTGCATTTTTACTGTCGTTAACATAGATGGGACTAATTAATTAAAGGGACCAATTAATTGATAGTTTAATTACCATTTAATTGATGTCAATGGTAATGAAATTTTTTTCATTACCATTGGTTGTATCAATTGTACCAATTAAATTACTTATCAATTTAATTACTAATGAAAATTAAAAAAAAAATAATTACCATTGGTATGCCATCACTTTAAAAAAATAATTACCATTAGTAAAAGTCGTCACAATTTTGTCAAAATCGTTAATATTTGGAAATATCTGTTGTTTTTTGTTATATGGTGTTTTAGTTTTTCACATTTTATAAACCAAACACACGTTGATTGCCTTTGTATAACACAATATTTGAAATTTTTATTTGCGTTTTGTTTTTTGTCTTTGACATTTTCATATTTTTTTGTAAAAACATACTTCGATGTTTAAATTTTTAACTTTTGAAAAAAACAAAAATGTGCAAACCAATGGTTTTGAAACTAATTATAATTGGCGTTTTTTAACAATTGGTGCATTTCATTACAATTAGTAATTATTTTTTCAATTAAAAAAATTTAATTACCATTAAATGGTAATGAAAATTTTTTCATTACCATTGATATCAACCAATGGTAATTAAATTTCAATGGTAATGAAAAATTCCCATCTATGGTCGTTAATGTATATTAGTGCTATTGTGTATGTGTTTTTGTGACTGTTAAGAAACAATTTAGGTTGAAGACATTCTTATACATTCATTCGTTCAGTCATTCATTGGAAAAACTATTAAAAATAAAAACCTGCACCATCATTTATTATTCAAACAACATTTACATATCCGTTTCCGTTTAATGCATTCCCATACACACACTTTTGTACACGTACACATAATAACGGAGCAAAACACACACACATATTTACACGACCCAATACAAACATAGCTTTATGTTAAAATTTCCATTTCTTTGTATTTTCTTTGTACTGCTTTGTCAAGTAATTTACAGTTTATTTGAAAGAATTTTCACTTGAAAGTGATTAATTGCAGGAAATACACAACAAAAAAAATAAATATATAATGGAAATTATATAAAATGGACATAATAGTGAAAGCATAAAGTAAAAACTTTCCAACATTTAAAGCAAAAAAAATAAAAAAAATTGGTTGAAACTCAACTTTGCACTACAGCAAAAAAAAAAAAAACCAAAAAGGGGGTCAAACTAAATTAAAACTTTTGGACGCCTTTGTTTTGTAAGAAATATTTAAACAAAAATACTTGGACAAATATGTTTTTGAAGTGAGTCCTTTGATTTTAAGGAGGCTACTTTTTTCATCACTTAACAAATGCAAAATATATTCATATGCAGTTTGATTTTAATCACTGATGATGGACAAACATGATTGATTTAATGACTTGGGAAAACTATGTTTACACATTTTTTTATTGTAGAAGAAAATGTAGAACATTTCTTTGATAATCTTCCAGTTAAAATCTATAAATCTACTTCACTTAAGGTCATATGATCTAAGGATATTTTTCTGCTTTAAAGAAATGTTTTTCAACTGATAATTTTCCAAAAAAAAAAATATAAATAAATCTTATTATATAAAAACGTTTGTGCGGGGTACGTGTTACAAAAACTTAAGAACCGCTGAACCGATTGACACCAAACTTGGACAATATATTAGTTTAGTCTAGAGCCAGGTTTCTCTTAAGTTTTATCCCGATAGGCGGCGCTGTTGTCGCAATATTTCAATTGTTGGTATTTATGGTACGATTTGCCTGAAATTCACAAAATGCATTTTTTAAACAAAAAAAAGTTTCCTGATACAATTTGGGCTTGGTAGATGGCGCTGGGGTAAAGTTATTAACAAATTTCTTCATTTCAGTGAAATTTAACAGCAGTTCAGAATGTATGCATGTTTCGTAATGAGAAAATTAGTGTGTATGAATGGATCCAATAGATGGCGCCGGGGAGAAGCTACTTAGATATTCATGTCTATATCAACCCGGGTAACGCCGGGCGCTTCAGCTAGTATTCTATGTTTATTAAAGTTGTTTTTATTCGACCTTTCCAATTTAAATAAATAAAAATTTTTCGAGCTCAAGGCCAGTTTTTTTCTTGTAAATAAATATTCTTTTATTCCATTCCAATATTTCGTTTCTCTTTGAGAATCATCATCAGGGGATTTAGTGAATTTTTTTGCACACAAAAACTTAAAAATTCACTAAATCCCCTGATGATGATTCTCAAAGAGAATCGAAATATTGGAATGGAATAAAAGAATATTTATTTACAAGAAAAAAAACTGGACTCGAGCTCGAAGAATTTTTATTTATTCAAAGTTTTCTTTAAAAAAAAATAAAAATATTTTCTAAGAAAAAATCCTAAAAAATAATATTTTTTTTTACAAAGTTAATGGAGCTACCATCGTATCTTTGAAAAGCTATAAAAATCGTTCACTTTAAAAAAAAAAGGACTTAAACAGGAAATTTTTTCAAGAAAAAGTTCTTCAAATACCGCATGTTCAAAAAAAAAATACTTAAATAATTAAGTATTTTTTTTAAAAAAGTAGTCAAAACAGAACATTTGAAAAATAGTACTTAAATTAGTACATTTTTCGAAAAAAAAAAATAGTACATTAAAAAAATAAAAAATAGTACATTTTCAGCCAAAAAAATAAAACGATTACGAAAATAGTACTATTACCAGTAGATTTCATTTAAAAACTACCAAAAAAGTAAATTTTCTAAAAAAAAGTACAAAAAATAGCAAACTTTTCACAAAAAGTACTAACAAGGAAATTATCTCAACCCTTATGAACCCATTTGCATGAAACTTAAAATATATATAAAAGAGACAATTCTAAGGTTGGGGTGTCTCGGCTTATCGTCCATATGGGCGATTTAGGGGTTCAAAAACTGGGAAGAAAAATGGCGAAAAATAGTTTTTTTTTGGTTTTTAAGCCATTTGTTATTAAGAAACTATATGATGTTTTCATATGAGAACAACGATTTTTGTAATACCTATGCAAAGGTGGTAGAAAATTTTAAATTATCGATATATCGAGAATTTTACAAATTTTTCTATAGAAAATTTTAAATTATCGATATATCGAGAATTTTACAAATTTTTCTATAGAAAATTTTAAATTATCGATATATCGAGAATTTTGCAAATTTTTCTATAGAAAATTTTAAGTTACCGATATATCGAGAATTTTACAAATTTTCTATAGAAAATTTTAAATTATCGATATATCGAGAATTTTACAAATTTTCTATAGAAAATTTTAAATTATCGATATATCGAGAATTTTACAAATTTTCTATAGAAAATTTTAAATTATCGATATATCGAGAATTTTACAAATTTTCTATAGAAAATTTTAAATTATCGAAATATCGAGAATTTTACAAATTTTCTATAGAAAATTTTAAATTATCGATATATCGAGAATTTTACAAATTTTCTATAGAAAATTTTAAATTATCGATATATCGAGAATTTTACAAATTTTCTATAGAAAATTTTAAATTATCGATATATCGAGAATTTTACAAATTTTCTATAGAAAATTTTAAATTATCGATATATCGAGAATTTTACAAATTTTCTATAGAAAATTTTAAATTATCGATATATCGAGAATTTTACAAATTTTCTATAGAAAATTTTAAATTATCGATATATCGAGAATTTTACAAATTTTCTATAGAAAATTTTAAATTATCGATATATCGAGAATTTTACAAATTTTCTATAGAAAATTTTAAATTATCGATATATCGAGAATTTTACAAATTTTCTATAGAAAATTTTAAATTATCGATATATCGAGAATTTTACAAATTTTCTATAGAAAATTTTAAATTATCGATATATCGAGAATTTTACAAATTTTCTATAGAAAATTTTAAATTATCGATATATCGAGAATTTTACAAATTTTCTATAGAAAATTTTAAATTATCGATATATCGAGAATTTTACAAATTTTCTATAGAAAATTTTAAATTATCGATATATCGAGAATTTTACAAATTTTCTATAGAAAATTTTAAATTATCGATATATCGAGAATTTTACAAATTTTCTATAGAAAATTTTAAATTATCGATATATCGAGAATTTTACAAATTTTCTATAGAAAATTTTAAATTATCGATATATCGAGAATTTTACAAATTTTCTATAGAAGATTTTAAATTATCGATATATCGAGAATTTTACAAATTTTCTATAGAAAATTTTAAATTATCGATATATCGAGAATTTTACAAATTTTCTATAGAAAATTTTAAATTATCGATATATCGAAAATTTTACAAATTTTCTATAGAAAATTTTAAATTATCGATATATCGAGAATTTTACAAAGTTTCTATAGAAAATTTTAAATTATCGATACATCGAGAATTTTACAAAGTTTCGATACATCGAGAATTTTACAAATTTTCTATAGAAAATTTTAAATTATCGATCTATCGAGAATTTAACAAATTTTCTATAGAAAATTTTAAATTATCGATATATCGAGAATTTTACAAATTTTCTATAGAAAATTTTAAATTATCGATATATCGAGAATTTTACAAATTTTCTATAGAAAATTTTAAATTATCGATATATCGAGAATTTTATCGATATATCGAGAATTTTATCGATATATCGAGAATTTTACAAATTATCTATAGAAAATTTTAAATTATCGATATATCGAGAATTTTACAAATTTTCTACAGAAAATTTTAAATTATCGATATATCGAGAATTTTACAAATTTTCTATAGAAAATTTTAAATTATCGATATCTCGAGAATTTTACAAATTTTCTAGAGAAAATTTTAAATTATCGATATATCGAGAATTTTACAAATTTTCTATAGAAAATTTTAAATTATCGATATATCGAGAATTTTATCGATATATCGAGAATTTTACAAATTATCTATAGAAAATTTTAAATTATCGATATATCGAGAATTTTACAAATTTTCTATACACTCCGCATCATAACTATAGCCGCATTGCATTTTTCGGTTTATTTAATGTTCAAGAAGTATTTTTATGAAACCTATTATGGTATATTACAGTGTTATAACAGTTCTATTGTTTTTGTAAATTTGAGCCATCAGCTGTTTGAATTGAGAAAACGGCGACCTATAACTGTATTTGTCAGTGTTTCATAACTATAGCCGCATTTCAATAAAATCAGTTGAAATGAGTTCAAGTCAAAGTTTCGTGGCCAAATTAATTTTTTTTTTG
>CAWUER010000416.1:17500-28347 GCA_963921195.1 Pegoplata infirma | reverse complement strand
CTCCTGCTATCATCTGTTTATTGTTAAGGGGTTACACTCAAAAAAAAAGTGAACTAAAATCTGGGAAAATTAACTCAATTTTGAGAAAAAGAGGGAATGATTTGGCTCCAAAGATTTTTTTTCTTGGTTTTAGTTCATAATTTTCCTAAAAATAAGGAAAACAAAGTTATTTAATTTTAAGCCAATTTTAACTAGAAAATGGGAAAAATTATACTTCACATTTTAGAAATAGATTGGGTCTAGACCCTGGACCCATGGTTCGGACCCCATTTAACTCGAGACCCCGTTGGGTCCTTTAAGGGTTCCCATAGATTTTGAACCAAAACTTGTGTCCGTTTCGCTCTAACTTGCTTAGTTTTTTAGATACGGGAATAAGGGGCCTGATAGGGTCTTGAGAATCTTAAAAACCGGATAACTCAAAAACTATTAATCGGAGGGCTTTCGGGTATTTTGCAGAAGTGTTCTACGAGTCAAGAGCTACAAAAATGCCGTTGGACGTTTTCTCGTGTTGGCAGTATTTACCGAGATATGTGTATATATAAAATCTCGGGAATTTCAAATTTTAGATCTAAAATTAGGGTCTTGAGACCCCGACAGATATGCAGAGCTAGGCTATTCCATATTTTTCTTTTTTTCCTAATATTCAAAAAATCCATTTAAAGAAAACTTTGAACTAATTATAAGTAAATGAACTAAAATTTTTTCCTCATAGTTAAGAAAATTTCTCATTTTTAAGTTAAATTTAACTAAATTTTAGGAAATTTCATGATAAATTTTCAAAGACATTTTTTCCTTAAATTTAGTTATGTCTTTTTTTTCAGTGTATATGTATGTATTTTCCCCATCTTACTTTTCCTATTGCTATTTTGCATATTCTTTTCGTTTTTATTACAGTTTTCTTCTTTTTTTTAACTTCCTGATTTATGCAATTTTATGCATACATATGTGTCATATTTAAATGTATATGTACGTTTGTGGTAGAGTTGGGTTTATTGTTCTTTTTCTTATGCTAACACTTGTGCCTTGACTTGCGCCAAACATCGAGACAAACCTTTTCTCATGTTTTAAACACCCTACACTTTTTTCTTATGTTTTTTGTTCCAATTTCTTAAACAATTTTTGATTTTTAAATTTTCCTTAAAATTTGTTATCCTTTTTTATACCCTCCACTCTAGTGATAGAGGGTATATATAAGTTTGTCATTCCATTTGTAACACCTCGAAATATTGGTCTAGGACCCCATAAAGTATATATATTTATGATCCTCGATCGATTTTAAGTCGATCTAGCGATGTCCGTCCGTCCGTCCGTCCGTCCGTCCGTCTGTCTGTCTGTCCGTAGAAAACACGCTAACTTTTGAAAGACTTTACAGAGGCTACTGAAGTTTGGCATATATGTTTGTCATTTACCTGGTCAGGTTGGTATTGCAATCCAGCGAAATCGGTCCAGTGGTTAAAAAGTTATGAGCAAAAGAGTAAATTTCGTCAAGGGTGTTTCGCGAATTTATGAGATAAAAAACACCATAACTTTCGAAAGACAATAATGAGACTACTGAAGCTTGGCATATATCTTTGCCGTTCCCCGGGTCTGTTTGGTATTAAATTTCAGCTCAATCGGTCCAGTGGTTCAAAAGTTATAAGCAAAACCCTGAATTTCACATTAGTTTCATCTAAAATGCCACGTGTTTTAACAAGTTTGAAAAGCATTGGTGGTAACTAAACAATGCTTTTCAAACTTATTTAATTTTAAAGCAATGCTTTTTAAACTTGTTTAGTTTTAAAAGCATTGGTAACTTAAAAATTACACTCGAAAAAAATTTTACACTCAAAAAAAATTTTACACTCAAAAAAAATTTTACACTCAAAAAAAAATTTACACGAAAAAAATTCAGGTTTTTTTTACAAAAATTACAATATTTTGTGTACATACGTACGTGCATTCACTAAGAAATATTTTTACAGTAAAAAAAATATTACACTCGAAAAAAAATTTTACACTCAAAAAAAAAATAGTGACTTTTCTTTAAAAAAAAAACATGACAAAAAAAGAGTTTTTTACTCAAAATAAAACATTTCTAATCAAAATTGTTAATTTTTTCACGTTTAAAAATGTACTACCCTTTAAAAAAATGCATTGTGGAGGGTATTCATAGATTCGGCAAAGTCGAATTTAACTTTTCTACTTGTTGTTTTTTTAGTTATAAATGTATTCACTTTTAGTGTGAATGCATATAGTTTTTTTTTTAGTTTTCTTTTGTACATGATTTTTCCTATATTCAGCTTTTTTTCCAAACCATAATCTCTAAACATAAAAATGTCATTTTGCGTTTAAAGTTGGTAGGATGGATAGTAGAGGTCAATGCAACAGCTTGTATTGGAAAAATGTCGTTATATATTTGTTTGAAAAATAAAAAAGGTTAAAAATATATATAAAAACAAGTAGAAAAATTAAGTTCGACTTGGTCGAATCTATGAATACCCTCCACAATGTCATCTGATAGTAATTTTCTAAAAAAATTTTAAAAAATTGCATCACAAATTTTTTATTAGAAATATATTATTTTGAGTAAAACTTTTTTTTAATCAATCAAATTTTTTTGAGTGTAACATTTTTTTTACTGTCAGCATTTTTTTGAGTGTGATATTTCATTAAAAAAAAAAATTATGTATACATTTTTTTTGAGTGTAACATTTTTTTTTTAGTGTAAAATTTTTTTTTAAGTGTACAATTTCTTTGAGTAACAAAATTACTTTGTAAAATATTTTTGTTGTTTTATACCTATACTATATGCAATACAAAAAAAAACTATTTCACATATTTCTCTCTTTTTATTTTACCATCCTCTTCTTTAAAAATCAAAAATAAACTAACATTGTATCATATAAATACCACTTCATTTGATTTTTTTCCAAAAATTCTTACTATACACCGTTACATACAGTTACAAAAACAATAACAAACCTTTACTTGTCTAACAACTAAAATTCACCCCACGACAAGAAAACAAACAACAACAAGTTTTAAAAAACTGGTATTTCACCATGCTTTTAATACTTGTTTAACGAGTTTTCAACAGTTTAAGGTGAAACAAATCTGAAATTCAGTGCTGTGCTTATAACTTTTGAACCACTAAACCGATTTTGCTGAAATTCAAAACCAAACAGACTTGGGGAACGACAAATATATATGCTAAGCTTCAGCCCCCTCAGAATTGTCTGTCGAAAGTTAGAGTGGTTTTAATCTTGTAAATTCGCAAAATACCCTTGCCGAAATTTACTCTTTTGCTCATAACTTTTGAACCACTTGACCGATTTCGCTGGATTGCAATACCAACCTGACCCGGTAAATGGAGAACATATATGCCAAACTTCAGGAGCTTCCGTGAAGTCTTTCAAAAGTTAGCGTGTTTTCCACGGACAGACAGACAGACAGACAGACAGACAGACAGACAGACGGACGGACGGACATCGCTAGATCGACTTAAGATCGATCAAGGATCATGAATATATATACTTTATGGGGTCCTAGACCAATATTTCGATGTGTTACAAACGGAATGACAAACTTATATATACCCTCTATCACTAGAGTGGAGGGTATAAAAAAACTGTTTGTGGTTTTTGTCGGGAAATACATATTTAAATTTTTTTTTAAAAAATTTAAGAAAAATATTTCTGCAGGAAGAAATATCTGTTAAAGTATATGTGGAGCCGGAGAACAAAACGTACTTTTTCGCATCTTAAAATTGTTTGTAAAATTAAGGTTTGTATGTTTCGTCCGGCTAAAACCCAGCAAAAATTGGCATTACTAGTAATGGGTTTTGTAATCCGAAACAGATGTTAATAAGTAGTTACTTATTGAATGAAACACCAATTATTTTAACAAGGGCGTGAGACAAAAATAACTAGTGAAGAGTATGGAGATAAATAAGTAGTTACTGCCTCGGATTACAAATAAGGAGTGAAAACCAGTTACCAATAAGAAATAAAATAATTAGTTAATTAAAACTTTAAAAATTTAACTTGTTTTTATTAAAACTTAAAAATTGCGAAATTTTTATTAAGTTTTTAAGTACTTTTTAAGTTAATTGAATTGTAAAGGTTAAAAACTGCAAGTATAAGAAGACTAGCTCGCCCGCCGGAACTTCGTTACCGGTTATGTTAAATACCGGATAATTAAAGGATCAGGATTACCCTACCAATTTCAAAAAAGGACTCATATGTAGTCTTTGTTTTATTTAATTGTGGACGTTTAAGTCTTTCATAAAATAATATTTCATTGAATAACTTAAACAATAAAATTTGAATAATTTTGTGGTACGTTGTCATGTACGTTCCGGTAAAAAGATTTTGACAATTTTCGAGCCCTTATATCGGGATTTTGGATCTTGAGTGAATAAATATTTCAGTGAAAAATAAATTGGAATAAAAAAAATTTTGGGTAAAAAACTATATAGAGAGAAAAAAATGGAGTCAAAAAGTTAAATACGAAGAATTTTAATAAAAACTATTATTCTATATTGTTCCCCGCTCTATTCCATTTCATTCCCCGTTCTACTCCATTTCATTTCCAATTCAATCTCCATGCAAGTTTCATTCCTCTCCATATAACATGCGTTACAGAAATAAAAAGTGCTATTGTATTGATCTTATAGATATAAAATACAATTTTACACCACTTGTACCAATTTAGGTACCCCTTTTTACCCTGTCCATCTCTTGGGTGTTATTTCGGCTGGAGGATACTGCACGTCAAATTTTGAGTTTCTAGGCTTTAATAGTTAGATAGGTACAAATAACCATTTGCCACCTTTACCACTTAAAATTAAATTTTCCAAAAATCTTTTTTTCTGAACCGTTATTTCAAGAAATATAAGAAGTACCAAACTTACACTTTTATGCCCTTTACGACTCTTAGAAACAGAATTTCCAAAAAGTACTTTTTCCAAAATATTTTTTCACTAAAGAATACAGCATTCAAATTTTCACTGCCTAGGGTCATATTTCAATAAATATAAAAAGTATAAAAAACACTTTTCTACACCTCTAGAAACGGAATCTTTTAAAAATACTTTAGCATAGCAGATTGGTTTTTCACCGAAGGACCCCACATTCCAAAATTCAAGCGTCTAAGACATTATTATAGGAACAAAAAAAATTAGTACCAAAATTACACCTTTTTACCCCCGTTAGAAACGGAATTTCCAAAGAGTACTTTTTTCTGTATGTTTTTTCTTCACCGAAGGATCCTACATTACAAATTGCAATTATCTAGGAATATTATTTCAGCAAATATTAAAAGTACAAAAAGTATACTTTTTAACCCCGTTAAGAAACGGAATTTCCAAAAAGTACTTTTCCAAAAATTTTGGGTTTCACCGAAGTATTTTACATCCAAAATTTTAAGTTTCTAGAACCATTGCGCCAAAAAATATCAAAATTACCGGAAGTAAACTTTTTTAGCCATTTTACTCTACTAAGAAGCGGAATTTTCAAAAAGTATTTTTTCTAGAATGGTTTTTTACCGAATGATCCTACATTACAAATTTCATGATTCTAGGGCCCGTTCCACACCCTAAGAAAAGGAAATTATAAAAATTACTTTTTCCAGAATTTGTTTTCACTTAAGGATCCTACATTCCAAATATCAAGTTTCTATGATGATTATTTCAGGATATATAAAAAGTACCATAAGTACTATTTTTACCCCTTAAGAAAAGGAATTTTCAAATAGTACTTTACCTAGAATGTTTTTTTTTTTTTTTGCAAAAGGTAATTTTTATAAAAGGTACTTTTTACTAAAGGTACTTTTGTTAAAAGATACTATTTATAAAAGGTACTTTTTGTAAAAGGTACTTTTTATAAATGGTACTTTTTATAAAATTACAGTGTTGTCACTGAAGCCCTTCTATCCTTCAAATCTTTCATCTCTCTTCTATACCCTTTCCATAAGAAGCATCACGGTTACATTAGTAGTTGATAGGCAGTATTGCCTAAAAAATAAAAGGTACTTTTTGTAAAAGGTACATTTTATAAAAGGTATTTTTTATAAAAATACATTTTTTGTAAAAGGTTCTTTTTATAAGAGGCACTTTTTATAAAAGGTACTTTTTATAAAAGGTAGTTTTATAAAAGGTACTTTTTATAAAAGGCACTTTTTATAAAAGGAACTTTTTATAAAAGGTACTTTTTATAAAAGGTACTTTTTATAAAAGGTACTTTTTATAAAAGGTACTTTTTATAAAAGGTACTTTTTATAAAAGGTACTTTTTATAAAAGGTACTTTTTATAAAAGGTACTTTTTATAAAAGGTACTTTTTATAAAAGGTACATTTTATAAAAGGTACTTTTTATAAAAGGTACTTTTTATAAAAGGTACTTTTTATAAAAGGTACTTTTTATAAAAGGTACTTTTTATAAAAGGTACTTTTTATAAAAGGTACTTTTTATAAAAGGTACTTTTTATAAAAGGTACTTTTTATAAAAGGTACTTTTTATAAAAGGTACTTTTTATAAAAGGTACTTGTTATAAAAGGTACTTTTTATAAAAGGTACTTTTTATAAAAGGTACTTTTTATAAAAGGTACTTTTTATAAAAGGTACTTTTTATAAAAGGTACTTTTTATAAAAGGTACTTTTTATAAAAGATACTTTTTATAAAACGTACTTTTTATAAAAGGTACTTTTTATAAAAGGTACTTTTTATAAAAGGTACTTTTTATAAAAGGTACTTTTTATAAAAGTACTTTTTATGAAAGGTACTTTTTATAAAATGTGCTTTTTATAAAAGGTACTTTTTAAAAATGGTACTTTTTATAAAAGGTACTTTTTATAAAAGGTACTTTTTATAAAAGGTACTTTTTATAAAAGGTACTTTTTATAAAAGGTACTTTTTATAAAAGGTACTTTTTATAAAAGATACTTTTTATAAAACGTACTTTTTATAAAAGGTACTTTTTATAAAAGGTACTTTTTATAAAAGGTACTTTTTATAAAAGGTACTTTTTATAAAAGTACTTTTTATGAAAGGTACTTTTTATAAAATGTGCTTTTTATAAAAGGTACTTTTTAAAAATGGTACTTTTTATAAAAGGTACTTTTTATAAAAGGTACTTTTTATAAAAGGTACTTTTTATAAAAGGTACTTTTTATAAAAGGTACTTTTTATAAAAGGTACTTTTTATAAAAGATACTTTTTATAAAAGGTACTTTTTATAAAAGGTACTTTTTATAAAAGGTACTTTTTATAAAAGATACTTTTTATAAAAGGTACTTTTTATAAAAGGTACTTTTTATAAAAGGTACTTTTTATAAAAGGTACTTTTTATAAAAGGTACTTTTTATAAAAGGTACTTTTTATAAAAGGTACTTTTTATAAAAGGTACTTTTTATAAAAGGTACTTTTTATAAAAGGTACTTTTTATAAAAGGTACTTTTTATAAAAGGTACTTTTTATAAAAGGTACTTTTTATAAAAGGTACTTTTTATAAAAGGTACTTTTTATAAAAGGTACTTTTTATAAAAGGTACTTTTTATAAAAGGTACTTTTTATAAAAGGTACTTTTTATAAAAGGTACTTTTTATAAAAGTTACTTTTTATAAAAGTACTTTTTATTAAAGGTACTTTTTATAAAAGGTACTTTTTATAAAAGGTTCCCCCTAAGAAACGCATTTATTAAAAAGTACTTTTTCCAGAATGTTTTTTCACCGAAGGATCCTACATTCCAAATTTCAAGTTTGTATGACCATTATTTCAGTAAATAAAAAAAAAGTACCAAAAGTACACCTTTTTATCCATTTTATCCCCGTCGAATCAACATTGGCCAAAAACCCAGCCTTAGTGGATCTTTTTCTCGGGAGGTGAACCTACATTGCAAATTTCAAGTTTCTAGGAATATTATTTAAGGAAATATAAAAGGTACCAACATTGGCAAAAATCAAGCCTTATGGGATCTATATTCCGTGAGGTGAACATACAGTCCAAATTTCAAGTCTCTAGAAACATTATTTAAGGAAATATAATAAAGGTACCAAAAGTACACTTTTTTACCCATTTTACCCCTTAGAATCAACATTGGCAAAAACCAGCCCTAGTGAACCTATTTTCCGGGAGGTGAATCTATATTCCAAATTTCAAGTTTCTAGGACCATTACTTAAGGAATCATAAAAAGTACCAAAAGTACGGTATTTTTTACCCCTTTTACCCCCTTAGAATCAACACTGGCAAAAATCCAGCCTTACTGGATCTATATTCCAGGATGTGAACATACAGTCCAAATTTTATGTCTCTATGACCATTATTTCAGGAGATATAAAAAGTACCAAAAGTACAGGTTTTTACCCTTTTTACCCCCTTCGAATCAACACTGGCAAAAATCCAGCCTTAGTGGATCTCTATTCCGGGAGATGAACATACAGTCCAAATTTCAGGTCTCTATGATCATTATTTCAGGAGATATAAAAAGTACAAAAAGTACAGTTTTTTACAATTTTAACCCCCTTAGAATCAACATTGGCAAAAATCCAGCCTTAGGGGATCTATATTCCGGGAGGTGAACCTACAGTCCAAATTTCAAGTCTCTAGCTTCAGCGGTTTCGGCTGGGCGATGATGAATCAGTCAGTCAGTCATTCAGTCAGTCAGTCACTCACTCACCCAACTCTTTTATATATATAGATAGATAGATGTTATTACTTAGAGGTGCTTTTATAACATATTACTGAGAAGTAGTTACTTTTGGGCTTAAAATAATGTTAATGGTAATGGGTACTCATTATAAATAATGTACTTGGTAATGATTACTTTTCACAGCTCATTACCATGTTTTTGCTGGGAAAGGGCTTGAACCTCGAATTTGGAAGAAGTTTTATACTTAATAATACTTAATTAATAAAAAAATCCTTACTTTTCCTAGGTTTGTGCTCTTTTCTTAAGATACGGAATGAATAATGCTTATTAACCCAAGAATTTTGAATTTGCGAAAAAAGTACGTTTTGTTATGCGGCTCCTCATATATGGGGCATTCCATGTCAAATCGGACACAAATATTTTTTTTAGATGTTCCCAATTTTTTTTAACAAATTTTTAGTACCCTTTGAAAAATGTTTACTGGTTTACCCATGGCTTCTTCAAAAATTGTCGAAATTCAAAAAAAAAAAAAAAAAAAAATTGATAATCGCATAATATAGGGTGTTTTTTTAGTGTTACCGAACTTTAAATTCAAATAAAGTAAGGAAAAATATTTTTAACATCAATCAAACTGACTTTATTGGATAGATAATTTTATGACAATAATGTTTAAAAATGATTTGGGGCCATATCGCCACCACGAATGGCTCGTACATGGAGTAATTTGAACCTCCATTTTCACACAAATTTCACAGAATTTGCGGCCGTATTTTGAGTTTCACCAATAACTTGTTCAATGTTGATTTCCAGGTGATTAATTGTGTCGAATTTATCGTAATAGACGAATTCTTTATATATTCCCGAAGAAAATAGTCTAATGGGGTTAAATCAAACGATATTGGTAGCCAACTAACAGGATCTTTGAATAAAGTTTAAGTTTGACAAACAGAACCATTTTTTTGATAGCAAATTTTAACAGTTTACAAACGTTCTCTTGTGTACCTCTTTGCATGATAAAATGTCAAACCATACTTAACAAAAACCAACCATCAGGTGTTAAATCGGTTGTCAAATAAAGCAGTATTATCAACTCAAAGTTGTGAACCTCTAAAAAAAACACCCTATAGAACAAAAATTTTCTATTATGCGATTTTTAAGTTTTAAAATTAAAATTTTATTTTTGAAAATTTTTGATTTTTTAAAATTTTTGTTTTTTTTGGAAAACTTCTTTCAATTTTACAAATTTTATGCCCAGTAAGATCGTGGGACTATGACTATTACTATTTTTTTAGATTTTTTGAAAAAAATTTATTGCAGTTTTCGAATCTTTATATCAGGTCTACTGCTCCAATGCACTTTGGCTGAATTTTGGTGGCAAAAAGTCAATTTTTCAAGTATAGAATTTTAAAAGTTTTTTGATTGTGTTCAATTCCCAATATATTGGTAAGAAAAAAGTAAAAAAAAGTTATGATAGTTGGCAATACTGTTGTGAATATGAATTTTAATACTCAAGGTGAGTATTTTTACGAATTGTTGACATATTTGGAAAAAAAATTTATTTTGTAATTATTTTGTGCGTTGTTTCAGGGTAGTTTTTGTGAAATTGTGAACAGTTTTATCGTCTTTTGTGGAGTATAACTTAAAATGTTAACAAGTGTTAAAGCATTTTTATACATGAAAATCTTCGTAGAAAGCTCAGGTTTTATTGTACGTTAATATAGCATGCGAACGAGTGCGAACGAATGAGTTATTAGCAAAAACGTGAATTTTTTATGGTTTTTTTTTTTCACAAATTCACGTGTTGAAGAATTCACTAAAAACGCTTTAAAGCTTGAGTAAACATTTTTTACAATTATTCGCAATTCGGACATATTCGTCCAAAAATGTGACCGAAGCCGAATAATAGCCGAATAGTACTTTTTTTCCTACCGAATTTTCGGTCAGACACTCAAATTATAAAAGGAGATTTTTAGTAAATACAGATTTGTGAGCCTTAAAAACGCTAGAAAAACGGAGCGGGCCACTTGAATAAGAGGGTGGACCATCGATTTTTTTTTTTTTTTCAAATCGAATATTTCGACAGTAGAGCCATGCATACTAAGTTTGGTGAGGCTAACTTGTCGGGAAATAGTTTTTACCGCAAATTAGAGCTTTTCGGCCATAGTGCAATGGTGCGTTCGAGAGGGGTAAATACCATGACCAAGATTTTTATAAATATTG
>CAWUER010000416.1:7500-12500 GCA_963921195.1 Pegoplata infirma | reverse complement strand
CTGTCTGTCTGTCTGTCTGTCTGTCTGTCTGTCTGTCTGTCTGTCTGTCTGTCTGTCTGTCTGTCTGTCTGTCTGTCTGTCTGTCTGTCTGTCTGTCTGTCTGTCTGTCTGTCTGTCTGTCTGTCTGTCTGTCTGTCTGTCTGTCTGTCTGTCTGTCTGTCTGTCTGTCTGTCTGTCTGTCTGTCTGTCTGTCTGTCTGTCTGTCTGTCTGTCTGTCTGTCTGTCTGTCTGTCTGTCTGTCTGTCTGTCTGTCTGTCTGTCTGTCTGTCTGTCTGTCTGTCTGTCTGTCTGTCTGTCTGTCTGTCTGTCTGTCTGTCTGTCTGTCTGTCTGTCTGTCTGTCTGTCTGTCTGTCTGTCTGTCTGTCTGTCTGTCTGTCTGTCTGTCTGTCTGTCTGTCTGTCTGTCTGTCTGTCTGTCTGTCTGTCTGTCTGTCTGTCTGTCTGTCTGTCTGTCTGTCTGTCTGTCTGTCTGTCTGTCTGTCTGTCTGTCTGTCTGTCTGTCTGTCTGTCTGTCTGTCTGTCTGTCTGTCTGTCTGTCTGTCTGTCTGTCTGTCTGTCTGTCTGTCTGTCTGTCTGTCTGTCTGTCTGTCTGTCTGTCTGTCTGTCTGTCTGTCTGTCTGTCTGTCTGTCTGTCTGTCTGTCTGTCTGTCTGTCTGTCTGTCTGTCTGTCTGTCTGTCTGTCTGTCTGTCTGTCTGTCTGTCTGTCTGTCTGTCTGTCTGTCTGTCTGTCTGTCTGTCTGTCTGTCTGTCTGTCTGTCTGTCTGTCTGTCTGTCTGTCTGTCTGTCTGTCTGTCTGTCTGTCTGTCTGTCTGTCTGTCTGTCTGTCTGTCTGTCTGTCTGTCTGTCTGTCTGTCTGTCTGTCTGTCTGTCTGTCTGTCTGTCTGTCTGTCTGTCTGTCTGTCTGTCTGTCTGTCTGTCTGTCTGTCTGTCTGTCTGTCTGTCTGTCTGTCTGTCTGTCTGTCTGTCTGTCTGTCTGTCTGTCTGTCTGTCTGTCTGTCTGTCTGTCTGTCTGTCTGTCTGTCTGTCTGTCTGTCTGTCTGTCTGTCTGTCTGTCTGTCTGTCTGTCTGTCTGTCTGTCTGTCTGTCTGTCTGTCTGTCTGTCTGTCTGTCTGTCTGTCTGTCTGTCTGTCTGTCTGTCTGTCTGTCTGTCTGTCTGTCTGTCTGTCTGTCTGTCTGTCTGTCTGTCTGTCTGTCTGTCTGTCTGTCTGTCTGTCTGTCTGTCTGTCTGTCTGTCTGTCTGTCTGTCTGTCTGTCTGTCTGTCTGTCTGTCTGTCTGTCTGTCTGTCTGTCTGTCTGTCTGTCTGTCTGTCTGTCTGTCTGTCTGTCTGTCTGTCTGTCTGTCTGTCTGTCTGTCTGTCTGTCTGTCTGTCTGTCTGTCTGTCTGTCTGTCTGTCTGTCTGTCTGTCTGTCTGTCTGTCTGTCTGTCTGTCTGTCTGTCTGTCTGTCTGTCTGTCTGTCTGTCTGTCTGTCTGTCTGTCTGTCTGTCTGTCTGTCTGTCTGTCTGTCTGTCTGTCTGTCTGTCTGTCTGTCTGTCTGTCTGTCTGTCTGTCTGTCTGTCTGTCTGTCTGTCTGTCTGTCTGTCTGTCTGTCTGTCTGTCTGTCTGTCTGTCTGTCTGTCTGTCTGTCTGTCTGTCTGTCTGTCTGTCTGTCTGTCTGTCTGTCTGTCTGTCTGTCTGTCTGTCTGTCTGTCTGTCTGTCTGTCTGTCTGTCTGTCTGTCTGTCTGTCTGTCTGTCTGTCTGTCTGTCTGTCTGTCTGTCTGTCTGTCTGTCTGTCTGTCTGTCTGTCTGTCTGTCTGTCTGTCTGTCTGTCTGTCTGTCTGTCTGTCTGTCTGTCTGTCTGTCTGTCTGTCTGTCTGTCTGTCTGTCTGTCTGTCTGTCTGTCTGTCTGTCTGTCTGTCTGTCTGTCTGTCTGTCTGTCTGTCTGTCTGTCTGTCTGTCTGTCTGTCTGTCTGTCTGTCTGTCTGTCTGTCTGTCTGTCTGTCTGTCTGTCTGTCTGTCTGTCTGTCTGTCTGTCTGTCTGTCTGTCTGTCTGTCTGTCTGTCTGTCTGTCTGTCTGTCTGTCTGTCTGTCTGTCTGTCTGTCTGTCTGTCTGTCTGTCTGTCTGTCTGTCTGTCTGTCTGTCTGTCTGTCTGTCTGTCTGTCTGTCTGTCTGTCTGTCTGTCTGTCTGTCTGTCTGTCTGTCTGTCTGTCTGTCTGTCTGTCTGTCTGTCTGTCTGTCTGTCTGTCTGTCTGTCTGTCTGTCTGTCTGTCTGTCTGTCTGTCTGTCTGTCTGTCTGTCTGTCTGTCTGTCTGTCTGTCTGTCTGTCTGTCTGTCTGTCTGTCTGTCTGTCTGTCTGTCTGTCTGTCTGTCTGTCTGTCTGTCTGTCTGTCTGTCTGTCTGTCTGTCTGTCTGTCTGTCTGTCTGTCTGTCTGTCTGTCTGTCTGTCTGTCTGTCTGTCTGTCTGTCTGTCTGTCTGTCTGTCTGTCTGTCTGTCTGTCTGTCTGTCTGTCTGTCTGTCTGTCTGTCTGTCTGTCTGTCTGTCTGTCTGTCTGTCTGTCTGTCTGTCTGTCTGTCTGTCTGTCTGTCTGTCTGTCTGTCTGTCTGTCTGTCTGTCTGTCTGTCTGTCTGTCTGTCTGTCTGTCTGTCTGTCTGTCTGTCTGTCTGTCTGTCTGTCTGTCTGTCTGTCTGTCTGTCTGTCTGTCTGTCTGTCTGTCTGTCTGTCTGTCTGTCTGTCTGTCTGTCTGTCTGTCTGTCTGTCTGTCTGTCTGTCTGTCTGTCTGTCTGTCTGTCTGTCTGTCTGTCTGTCTGTCTGTCTGTCTGTCTGTCTGTCTGTCTGTCTGTCTGTCTGTCTGTCTGTCTGTCTGTCTGTCTGTCTGTCTGTCTGTCTGTCTGTCTGTCTGTCTGTCTGTCTGTCTGTCTGTCTGTCTGTCTGTCTGTCTGTCTGTCTGTCTGTCTGTCTGTCTGTCTGTCTGTCTGTCTGTCTGTCTGTCTGTCTGTCTGTCTGTCTGTCTGTCTGTCTGTCTGTCTGTCTGTCTGTCTGTCTGTCTGTCTGTCTGTCTGTCTGTCTGTCTGTCTGTCTGTCTGTCTGTCTGTCTGTCTGTCTGTCTGTCTGTCTGTCTGTCTGTCTGTCTGTCTGTCTGTCTGTCTGTCTGTCTGTCTGTCTGTCTGTCTGTCTGTCTGTCTGTCTGTCTGTCTGTCTGTCTGTCTGTCTGTCTGTCTGTCTGTCTGTCTGTCTGTCTGTCTGTCTGTCTGTCTGTCTGTCTGTCTGTCTGTCTGTCTGTCTGTCTGTCTGTCTGTCTGTCTGTCTGTCTGTCTGTCTGTCTGTCTGTCTGTCTGTCTGTCTGTCTGTCTGTCTGTCTGTCTGTCTGTCTGTCTGTCTGTCTGTCTGTCTGTCTGTCTGTCTGTCTGTCTGTCTGTCTGTCTGTCTGTCTGTCTGTCTGTCTGTCTGTCTGTCTGTCTGTCTGTCTGTCTGTCTGTCTGTCTGTCTGTCTGTCTGTCTGTCTGTCTGTCTGTCTGTCTGTCTGTCTGTCTGTCTGTCTGTCTGTCTGTCTGTCTGTCTGTCTGTCTGTCTGTCTGTCTGTCTGTCTGTCTGTCTGTCTGTCTGTCTGTCTGTCTGTCTGTCTGTCTGTCTGTCTGTCTGTCTGTCTGTCTGTCTGTCTGTCTGTCTGTCTGTCTGTCTGTCTGTCTGTCTGTCTGTCTGTCTGTCTGTCTGTCTGTCTGTCTGTCTGTCTGTCTGTCTGTCTGTCTGTCTGTCTGTCTGTCTGTCTGTCTGTCTGTCTGTCTGTCTGTCTGTCTGTCTGTCTGTCTGTCTGTCTGTCTGTCTGTCTGTCTGTCTGTCTGTCTGTCTGTCTGTCTGTCTGTCTGTCTGTCTGTCTGTCTGTCTGTCTGTCTGTCTGTCTGTCTGTCTGTCTGTCTGTCTGTCTGTCTGTCTGTCTGTCTGTCTGTCTGTCTGTCTGTCTGTCTGTCTGTCTGTCTGTCTGTCTGTCTGTCTGTCTGTCTGTCTGTCTGTCTGTCTGTCTGTCTGTCTGTCTGTCTGTCTGTCTGTCTGTCTGTCTGTCTGTCTGTCTGTCTGTCTGTCTGTCTGTCTGTCTGTCTGTCTGTCTGTCTGTCTGTCTGTCTGTCTGTCTGTCTGTCTGTCTGTCTGTCTGTCTGTCTGTCTGTCTGTCTGTCTGTCTGTCTGTCTGTCTGTCTGTCTGTCTGTCTGTCTGTCTGTCTGTCTGTCTGTCTGTCTGTCTGTCTGTCTGTCTGTCTGTCTGTCTGTCTGTCTGTCTGTCTGTCTGTCTGTCTGTCTGTCTGTCTGTCTGTCTGTCTGTCTGTCTGTCTGTCTGTCTGTCTGTCTGTCTGTCTGTCTGTCTGTCTGTCTGTCTGTCTGTCTGTCTGTCTGTCTGTCTGTCTGTCTGTCTGTCTGTCTGTCTGTCTGTCTGTCTGTCTGTCTGTCTGTCTGTCTGTCTGTCTGTCTGTCTGTCTGTCTGTCTGTCTGTCTGTCTGTCTGTCTGTCTGTCTGTCTGTCTGTCTGTCTGTCTGTCTGTCTGTCTGTCTGTCTGTCTGTCTGTCTGTCTGTCTGTCTGTCTGTCTGTCTGTCTGTCTGTCTGTCTGTCTGTCTGTCTGTCTGTCTGTCTGTCTGTCTGTCTGTCTGTCTGTCTGTCTGTCTGTCTGTCTGTCTGTCTGTCTGTCTGTCTGTCTGTCTGTCTGTCTGTCTGTCTGTCTGTCTGTCTGTCTGTCTGTCTGTCTGTCTGTCTGTCTGTCTGTCTGTCTGTCTGTCTGTCTGTCTGTCTGTCTGTCTGTCTGTCTGTCTGTCTGTCTGTCTGTCTGTCTGTCTGTCTGTCTGTCTGTCTGTCTGTCTGTCTGTCTGTCTGTCTGTCTGTCTGTCTGTCTGTCTGTCTGTCTGTCTGTCTGTCTGTCTGTCTGTCTGTCTGTCTGTCTGTCTGTCTGTCTGTCTGTCTGTCTGTCTGTCTGTCTGTCTGTCTGTCTGTCTGTCTGTCTGTCTGTCTGTCTGTCTGTCTGTCTGTCTGTCTGTCTGT
>CAWUER010000416.1:0-2500 GCA_963921195.1 Pegoplata infirma | reverse complement strand
TCTGTCTGTCTGTCTGTCTGTCTGTCTGTCTGTCTGTCTGTCTGTCTGTCTGTCTGTCTGTCTGTCTGTCTGTCTGTCTGTCTGTCTGTCTGTCTGTCTGTCTGTCTGTCTGTCTGTCTGTCTGTCTGTCTGTCTGTCTGTCTGTCTGTCTGTCTGTCTGTCTGTCTGTCTGTCTGTCTGTCTGTCTGTCTGTCTGTCTGTCTGTCTGTCTGTCTGTCTGTCTGTCTGTCTGTCTGTCTGTCTGTCTGTCTGTCTGTCTGTCTGTCTGTCTGTCTGTCTGTCTGTCTGTCTGTCTGTCTGTCTGTCTGTCTGTCTGTCTGTCTGTCTGTCTGTCTGTCTGTCTGTCTGTCTGTCTGTCTGTCTGTCTGTCTGTCTGTCTGTCTGTCTGTCTGTCTGTCTGTCTGTCTGTCTGTCTGTCTGTCTGTCTGTCTGTCTGTCTGTCTGTCTGTCTGTCTGTCTGTCTGTCTGTCTGTCTGTCTGTCTGTCTGTCTGTCTGTCTGTCTGTCTGTCTGTCTGTCTGTCTGTCTGTCTGTCTGTCTGTCTGTCTGTCTGTCTGTCTGTCTGTCTGTCTGTCTGTCTGTCTGTCTGTCTGTCTGTCTGTCTGTCTGTCTGTCTGTCTGTCTGTCTGTCTGTCTGTCTGTCTGTCTGTCTGTCTGTCTGTCTGTCTGTCTGTCTGTCTGTCTGTCTGTCTGTCTGTCTGTCTGTCTGTCTGTCTGTCTGTCTGTCTGTCTGTCTGTCTGTCTGTCTGTCTGTCTGTCTGTCTGTCTGTCTGTCTGTCTGTCTGTCTGTCTGTCTGTCTGTCTGTCTGTCTGTCTGTCTGTCTGTCTGTCTGTCTGTCTGTCTGTCTGTCTGTCTGTCTGTCTGTCTGTCTGTCTGTCTGTCTGTCTGTCTGTCTGTCTGTCTGTCTGTCTGTCTGTCTGTCTGTCTGTCTGTCTGTCTGTCTGTCTGTCTGTCTGTCTGTCTGTCTGTCTGTCTGTCTGTCTGTCTGTCTGTCTGTCTGTCTGTCTGTCTGTCTGTCTGTCTGTCTGTCTGTCTGTCTGTCTGTCTGTCTGTCTGTCTGTCTGTCTGTCTGTCTGTCTGTCTGTCTGTCTGTCTGTCTGTCTGTCTGTCTGTCTGTCTGTCTGTCTGTCTGTCTGTCTGTCTGTCTGTCTGTCTGTCTGTCTGTCTGTCTGTCTGTCTGTCTGTCTGTCTGTCTGTCTGTCTGTCTGTCTGTCTGTCTGTCTGTCTGTCTGTCTGTCTGTCTGTCTGTCTGTCTGTCTGTCTGTCTGTCTGTCTGTCTGTCTGTCTGTCTGTCTGTCTGTCTGTCTGTCTGTCTGTCTGTCTGTCTGTCTGTCTGTCTGTCTGTCTGTCTGTCTGTCTGTCTGTCTGTCTGTCTGTCTGTCTGTCTGTCTGTCTGTCTGTCTGTCTGTCTGTCTGTCTGTCTGTCTGTCTGTCTGTCTGTCTGTCTGTCTGTCTGTCTGTCTGTCTGTCTGTCTGTCTGTCTGTCTGTCTGTCTGTCTGTCTGTCTGTCTGTCTGTCTGTCTGTCTGTCTGTCTGTCTGTCTGTCTGTCTGTCTGTCTGTCTGTCTGTCTGTCTGTCTGTCTGTCTGTCTGTCTGTCTGTCTGTCTGTCTGTCTGTCTGTCTGTCTGTCTGTCTGTCTGTCTGTCTGTCTGTCTGTCTGTCTGTCTGTCTGTCTGTCTGTCTGTCTGTCTGTCTGTCTGTCTGTCTGTCTGTCTGTCTGTCTGTCTGTCTGTCTGTCTGTCTGTCTGTCTGTCTGTCTGTCTGTCTGTCTGTCTGTCTGTCTGTCTGTCTGTCTGTCTGTCTGTCTGTCTGTCTGTCTGTCTGTCTGTCTGTCTGTCTGTCTGTCTGTCTGTCTGTCTGTCTGTCTGTCTGTCTGTCTGTCTGTCTGTCTGTCTGTCTGTCTGTCTGTCTGTCTGTCTGTCTGTCTGTCTGTCTGTCTGTCTGTCTGTCTGTCTGTCTGTCTGTCTGTCTGTCTGTCTGTCTGTCTGTCTGTCTGTCTGTCTGTCTGTCTGTCTGTCTGTCTGTCTGTCTGTCTGTCTGTCTGTCTGTCTGTCTGTCTGTCTGTCTGTCTGTCTGTCTGTCTGTCTGTCTGTCTGTCTGTCTGTCTGTCTGTCTGTCTGTCTGTCTGTCTGTCTGTCTGTCTGTCTGTCTGTCTGTCTGTCTGTCTGTCTGTCTGTCTGTCTGTCTGTCTGTCTGTCTGTCTGTCTGTCTGTCTGTCTGTCTGTCTGTCTGTCTGTCTGTCTGTCTGTCTGTCTGTCTGTCTGTCTGTCTGTCTGTCTGTCTGTCTGTCTGTCTGTCTGTCTGTCTGTCTGTCTGTCTGTCTGTCTGTCTGTCTGTCTGTCTGTCTGTCTGTCTGTCTGTCTGTCTGTCTGTCTGTCTGTCTGTCTGTCTGTCTGTCTGTCTGTCTGTCTGTCTGTCTGTCTGTCTGTCTGTCTGTCTGTCTGTCTGTCTGTCTGTCTGTCTGTCTGTCTGTCTGTCTGTCTGTCTGTCTGTCTGTCTG
>CAWUER010000415.1:0-65995 GCA_963921195.1 Pegoplata infirma | reverse complement strand
ACTTTTTCTTTACGAAAAATGTCTCGGAATCTGAGCCTTTTTCAATACGAAAAATGTCTCAGAGTCTGAGACTTTCTATATATCGTATAGAAAAACTTTTTGTATACGAAAACTGTTTCAGAATCTGAGACTTTTTAAATTTTTTTTATCGATCCATCGACCACGTTTTTAAAAAATTGAAAAACCAAAAACGCAATTTTCTTTTTTGGCGGGACATTTGGTGTGGAATGCCTCCTATACGTTAAGTGTCTCAGAATCTGAGACTTTTTCATTTATTTTTTAACAACTTCTAGCATTTTACGTATTCACTACAAACTAAAAACATTCAACGACTCCTACACCCAAAAAAAAAAACCGTGGGTATTCAATACTAAAAATTTAACTAATTTTAGTCCAATCGGACCTAGTGCTGTAATTGGTAACCATACTAAAATTTTTTATATGCTATTTACATATACCCCGAAATCCACATTAATTTGGATTTCAAATCCAATTAAAATCTATACCGTTTACATATGCTTTTTTGACATTTAGCGGGATTTTGTTTGTACTAACTCTGTATTTTCTTTTGATTTGTGTACAGGGTTGTTAGTTGGAAAATTACCCAATTTTATAAATATTTCTAAAAACAATGATTTTTCTTTGCCGGAGCCAATATTTTCAATCCCACTAGTATATGTTGGGACCACAATATCAAAAAATGTGTTTTTATGTAGAGCTGCTTCTTTAAATGCAAGAAAATTAACATTTTTGCCAAGTTTGGGGCCGCCACCATTGAGTGTTTTTCTTTGTTAGGAAGACCAAATTGGTCAACTAAATTGTGCGTTTACCATTTGCAATGGTAAATTTTAAATGAAACATTGTTTTTATTAATCTTTTAATAGTTTTAAAAAAATCAATTTTAATTGTTTTTTTACTTTATAAAAAACAACAACAGCTGATAAAAAAAACCGTGTGCAGCGTTGTAAAAAGCATTAGGGATGAATTTTTTGGGAAAAACCATAGTTGTACAATTAAGTAGTAGACATTTTTTGGGATTTTAAATTTCGATTTTACGATTTTCCCAAAATCCAAGTTTTTTTTTGTATGGGATTTGACATTTGAAATGGGATTTACTTGGATTTTCATTGAAATCCCATTTTTTATGGATTTCGAGGTATATGTAAATGGCATATTACTAATATTATTCAAAACCAGTAAAAATTACTAATTTTAGTACTTTGAAGATACTAAAATTAGTAACTTATAAGTAGATTTGAGTACAATATCTCTTACTAAAACTTTTACTGTAGAATTGTTTTGAGTGTAGTATAGTGTTGTAAATAATTGTTATTTTTGACTACTCAATACTACTCGATACTCTTTCAACTGACAAGGGAAGTCTCTCTGGTGTCACCCTCCGATCTTCATGAAATTTGGATATGTTGTTAAGAACGAAAATTAATTCGACACGTATTTTTTGTTAGCGGCAATTTGTATGGGGGGAAATTGACCTTTTTTCAGTTTTTTACGATTTACGCCTATTTAAACAAAATTAATATAGGCATGCGTGGTATCATATTAAAGGTATTAAAAATACCTATCTCGTGGTGCTAACAACGGGCCAAAGAAGTTAATATTTTTCGACTTATTAACAAAAATGTCCAAAAATTTTGGTATTTTACTCTATATGACGAAAGGTTGTGCATGTTTGGACACGTTCTTAGCACACGTAGATAGGTTTTTCAAAGACTTTTAATTTTGTATGTAACATGACTAGGTTTCTTTGCATAATATAGGAGATAAACGAAAAAAACTGAAAAATGGCCTTGTCTTCCCCCCTCCTTTTTACCCCCTAAATATGAATTTGGGCCGCTAAAAAAATACGTGTCCCTTTATTTTTTCTGATCTGTAAAAAAAAAAAACCAATTCCATAAAGATCCGCGGGATCCCTTGTAAGCGCTGTTAAAAAATGGAGACATCTAAAAAAAAATCAAAGCGTTCGATTTGGCATCGAATGTCCCATATATATCCAGCAAAATTTTTGATCGATTGTGGAATCTATTATATTACCCCTACAATCAGTTTAATAATGCACCCTACACAGTGCCGCTTTGGGGTATGGCGGGCCCCTGGGCATAAAAGAATTTGGGGGCCCACTTCAAAGTAAAAAGTCGCATGACAAAAAAAAAACAATTCATTTGTTACAAATTTCATTCACGTTATTACCTGTTTTAAGAAAAAGAAACGAAAAAAAATATTTTGAGTAGGGATATTTTAGCTCGAGGTCTTTTTTCTTTACTAATTAAACCCATCATATTCGTGTAGAACAATTTGGTTTTAATGAGATATTTTCCATCTCAGATTTTGAGACTTTTCCTGTACAAAAAATGTTTCAGAATGTTAGATTTTTTTTTATACGAAAAACGTCTCAGAATCTGATATTTTTTCTAAATGAAAAATGTCTCAGAATCTGACACTTTTTCTATACGAAAAATGTCTCAGCACCTGAGACTTTTCTATACGAAAAATGTCTTAGAATCGGAAACTTTTTCTATACGAAAAATGTCTCAGAATTTAAAATTTTCTATACGAAAAATGTGTCAGAATCTAAAATTTTCTATACGAAAAATGTCTCAGCATCTGAAATTTTTTCAATCGTCAAAATGTCTCAAATCTGCCAAAATTTTTTCTTTCAGAAAAACGTTTCAGAATCTGAGAATATTTTTATACAAAAAATGTCTCAGATCTGAGACTTCTTTAATACGAAAAATATCTCAGAATCTAAAATTTTATCTATACGAAAAATGTCTTAAAATCTAAGACTTTTTTTATACGGAAAACGTCTCAGAGTCTGAGACTTTTATTATACGAAAAATGCCTCAGCATCTGAGGCTTTTTCTATACGAAACATGTCTCAGAATGTGAGACTTTGTCTATAAGAAAAATGTCTCAGTATTCAGAATCTGAGACTTTTTCTATAAGAAAAATGTCTCAGAATCTGAGACTTTTTCTATAAGAAAAATGTCTCAGAATCTGAGACTTTTTCTATAAGAAAAATGTCTCAGAATCTGAGACTTTTTCTATAAGAAAAATGTCTCAGAATCTGAGACTTTTTCTATAAGAAAAATGTCTCAGAATCTGAGACTTTTTCTATAAGAAAAATGTCTCAGAATCTGAGACTTTTTCTATAAGAAAATGTCTCAGAATCTGAGACTTTTTCTATAAGAAAAATGTCTCAGAATCTGAGACTTTTTCTATAAGAAAAATGTCTCAGAATCTGAGACTTTTTCTATAAGAAAAATGTCTCAGAATCTGAGACTTTTTCTATAAGAAAAATGTCTCAGAATCTGAGACTTTTTCTATAAGAAAAATGTCTCAGAATCTGAGACTTTTTCTATAAGAAAAATGTCTCAGAATCTGAGACTTTTTCTATAAGAAAAATGTCTCAGAATCTGAGACTTTTTCTATAAGAAAAATGTCTCAGAATCTGAGACTTTTTCTATAAGAAAAATGTCTCAGAATCTGAGACTTTTTCTATAAGAAAAATGTCTCAGAATCTGAGACTTTTTCTATAAGAAAAATGTCTCAGAATCTGAGACTTTTTCTATAAGAAAAATGTCTCAGAATCTGAGACTTTTTCTATAAGAAAAATGTCTCAGAATCTGAGACTTTTTCTATAAGAAAAATGTCTCAGAATCTGAGACTTTTTCTATAAGAAAAATGTCTCAGAATCTGAGACTTTTTCTATAAGAAAAATGTCTCAGAATCTGAGACTTTTTCTATAAAAAATGTCTCAGAATCTGAGACTTTTTCTATAAGAAAAATGTCTCAGAATCTGAGACTTTTTCTATAAGAAAAATGTCTCAGAATCTGAGACTTTTTCTATAAGAAAAATGTCTCAGAATCTGAGACTTTTTCTATAAGAAAAATGTCTCAGAATCTGAGACTTTTTCTATAAGAAAAATGTCTCAGAATCTGAGACTTTTTCTATAAGAAAAATGTCTCAGAATCTGAGACTTTTTCTATAAGAAAAATGTCTCAGAATCTGAGACTTTTTCTATAAGAAAAATGTCTCAGAATCTGAGACTTTTTCTATAAGAAAAATGTCTCAGAATCTGAGACTTTTTCTATAAGAAAAATGTCTCAGAATCTGAGACTTTTTCTATAAGAAAAATGTCTCAGAATCTGAGACTTTTTCTATAAGAAAAATGTCTCAGAATCTGAGACTTTTTCTATAAGAAAAATGTCTCAGAATCTGAGACTTTTTCTATAAGAAAAATGTCTCAGAATCTGAGACTTTTTCTATAAGAAAAATGTCTCAGAATCTGAGACTTTTTCTATAAGAAAAATGTCTCAGAATCTGAGACTTTTTCTATAAGAAAAATGTCTCAGAATCTGAGACTTTTTCTATAAGAAAAATGTCTCAGAATCTGAGACTTTTTCTATAAGAAAAATGTCTCAGAATCTGAGACTTTTTCTATAAGAAAAATGTCTCAGAATCTGAGACTTTTTCTATAAGAAAAATGTCTCAGAATCTGAGACTTTTTCTATAAGAAAAATGTCTCAGAATCTGAGACTTTTTCTATAAGAAAAATGTCTCAGAATCTGAGACTTTTTCTATAAGAAAAATGTCTCAGAATCTGAGACTTTTTCTATAAGAAAAATGTCTCAGAATCTGAGACTTTTTCTATAAGAAAAATGTCTCAGAATCTGAGACTTTTTCTATAAGAAAAATGTCTCAGAATCTGAGACTTTTTCTATAAGAAAAATGTCTCAGAATCTGAGACTTTTTCTATAAGAAAAATGTCTCAGAATCTGAGACTTTTTCTATAAGAAAAATGTCTCAGAATCTGAGACTTTTTCTATAAGAAAAATGTCTCAGAATCTGAGACTTTTTCTAAAAGAAAAATGTCTCAGAATCTGAGACTTTTTTTTGGAACTTTTCTATATCAAAAATTTCTCAAAATCTTAAACATTTTCTATCCGAAAATGTCTCAGAATCTGATACTTTTTCTATTCGAAAAATGTCTCTGAATCTGAGGCTTTTTCTGCACGAAAAATGTCTCGTAATCTAAGACTGTTTCTATACGAAAAATGTCTCAGAATCTGCAATTTTTTTTTATACGAAAAATGTCTCAGAATCGGAGACTTTTTCTGTACGAATCATAGATTTTTTCTATTAAAAAAATGTCTTATACGAAATGTTAAACAAAAAACGACTTAGAATCTGAGACTTTTTCTATACGAAAAATGTCACAGAATGTGAGATTTCTTCTATGAAGCATTACACACCAAATGTCCAGCGAAAAAAAACATGTGTAGCGTAAATTAAGGAGTAGGTTGTATGGATAGCCCTATATGGAACTAAGAAAATTGCGTTTTTGTTTTTTAAATTTTTCAAACTCTGGGCTTAGGAAGCGCCCAGGCAGAAACTGCCAACCGTTCCAAAGAAAAAGTTTCGGCAAAGCACTTTATTTTTTGTGTAGAAGGTAGTATGAATTCGAAAAAGTGCTTCCAAGCGCTTTGCCAATGTTCTTCTATTTAAATCCGTTCAAAGTATAAATTTTTTATTAAAATTTATTAATTTTCATAACAATTGGGTCTTTTTTATTTCCCTGCAGGATAAGTGGCCGGTCCTTGATAGTTCTCATGATATGTCACTTATACACAATGACCTACACAGAAAAAAAAAATTTGTCAATTCAATTAATTTCATTGTTAATACAATTAAACATTTAATTGAAACTGAGCCTACATTGGATTTTGTCAATACAACATTGACTTTTGTAACTTTTAAAAAAAATATCAACTCATTTTTGTCAATTAAATTCATTGTTGTATCAACAATGAAATTAATTGAAAAGTTTGTAATAAATTATATTAACGGAAATAAGCATGCTTTAATGTCATTTTATAAAAAAAAATCTAAAAATAGAACAAAAAAAATCTAAAAAATTAAAAAAAAAAAAAAAAAAAACATTAGCCGGCAGCTGGAATCGAACCCGCAACGAACATGATACGAGTCTAGCACACTACCACCGTGCTATTCCTTGTATATATTTGTAGTTGACTATACGCGTATATTAAAGGAAATAAACCGGTTTTAATGTCATTTTATTTTTAAAAAAATACAAAAAACTAAAAAAAAAAAAATCTAGCGGCAGCTGGAATCGAACCGGCAACGAACATGGTACGAGTCTAGCACACTACCACCGTGCTATTTCTCATATATTTTTTACTTGACTTAACGCGTATAAAAGGTGTCGCTGAATAGCAAAACAAAAATAATTTAAAATAAAAATAAATAAAAATAAAAAAATGTTTCCGCCAGCTGGCAGCGAACCCGCAATGTTCATGATTTGAGTCTAGCACACTACCACCGAGCTATCGTCGCATAAATTTGAGCTTCATTAAATGAATTTATAAGGTGTCTGTGTTATCAATGAGCATTTTGTGCGTTTTTTAACAATGATTTTAATTGGAAATTAAATTGGATTTTTGTCACATTAACTATATACATTGTTGATACAATTAGAAACGTTGTTGAACTGGAAGTTAGTTGCTAACAATTTGTTTTGTTACATTTGATTTCACGATATTTTTTTCTGTGTACATATTACAAACTTGACACCTTTTATGTAAAAACACCAGTTTCTTTCATGAGGAAGTGTCTTAAACTCCGGATACATCACCCTTAAACTCCGGATACATACCTGTTTCGGTTCAATACACCACTTTTTTCGGGACTTTCCAAATTTTTTTCCTAAAAGCATTTTTAATAAATTTTTTATTTCAAAACGCAAAAAAAACTGCAAACAAATTTTTTCCGGGACTAAGAAAATTGTTCAAAGTTTGTTCAACATTTTTTTATCCTAATAAATGAGTCAATAAATTTTTTATCCTAATTTAATAAATTTCTTTATTCAAATAAACACCAAAAAAGTTGTGTCTTATGGACTTATGTATACATTTAGATACGTCCCATTTTTTGTTCTAAAAGTGCTATAATAGTACCATATTTTTATACCCTACACTTAGTGATAGAGGGTATAAGTTTGTCATTCCGTTTGTAACTCATCGAAATATCGGTCTGGGACCCCATAAAGTATATATATTCATGATGCCCGATCGATTTTAAGACATTCTAGCGATGTCCGTCTGTCCGTCTGTCCGTCTGTCTGTCTGTCTGTCTGTCTGTGGAAAATGCTCTCGCGGACAAAATATTGCACAGAGATGACTGAAACTTAACATATATATTGGAAGTTTGGTATTGCATTTGAGAAGTTTGGTATTGCATTTGAGCGATATCGGTTCAGCGGTTCAAAAGTTATGAACGAAAATGTAAGCGCACCTCCAAAATTTCAGTACATTCAATATAACCAAAAAATACAAAATGCTTTAATTCGGCTTCTGGTTGACATATGTGAACATAATTGAACACCAAATGGTATTTAAACAAGTACGAACATATTTTTTGACAAAAAAAGAAAAAAATCGCGGATTTTTTTTTTACCAAATTTTTTTTCGCGGAAATTTTTTTCCAAATTTTTTTTTTCAAAAGTAATTTCCTTTTAAATAAAGTTGTTTGCAGTAATCTTTTTGAAATTGTGGAGGGTATCACTACATTCGGCAAGGCCGAATTTAACTTTTTTACTTGTTTGTTTTTAAAGCGCTTTCAAAGCGCTTTAAAATAGCAACAGCATTCCGTTTACCGTGGTTATCATTTTGGACGCTGGGAGAGTACTAAACTGTGATGCTTTCCCAGCACACAAGCGACCATAAAAGGTACTTTGCCAGCGCTCTCCTGTTCGTATTTTTCTGCCTGGGCGTGGTCAAATATTGGAAAACTGGTCAAATTTGTGCCGAGTTGCCTTCTTTAAAAAATTATCAAATTAAAACGGAATGTACCACAATCTCAAAAATTTACTTTTGAGTATAGTTTTGTATGGGCTATCAATATTTTTTTTTTGAAAATTTTCAGAACCCGTTCTGAAAATTTTCGTTTTTTAAAAAAAGTCAATTTATCAAAAATACGGCCACTTTTTTTTTTTAAAGATTAGATGTTTGTCTATCCACATAAAAGAATTCAGACATGTCTTTTTCATTTTTTTTTTAAAGAAAATCGCATTTGAATATTAAATTTTATTACAATTTTGTAATTTGCTTGAATTTTTTTGTTTCAACGTAGCAAATGAGCAATAAATATTTGCATAAATATTATTCATACGCTATATTGAAACAAGAAAATACAAGCAAATTACTAAATTGTTATGAAATTCAAAAATTCAAATGCGATTTTCACAAAAAAAAAAACGAAAAACACATGTCTGAATTTTTTTGTGTGGATAGACAATAGGGTATTCAATTAATCGGGTTTCTGGTTTAATCGGTTAATCGAGCAAATAATTAATCGGGGTTTGGATTTAATCGGTTAATAATCGGTTAATTTAAAATTATTCGATTAACCGAATAATTTTTTTTTTTAAATTTAAATTGAAAAAAATAACGAATTCTATGAAAATTTTTAAGTATTTCATTAATAAAAAGAACAATAACATAAAAAAACAAGCAAAAAAACATAACAATTCAATAAAAAAAAAATAATAGTAAAAAAATAAATTATTTGAGATACACATGTGAGTTTTTTTAGAATTTTAGTGAGATCTTCTGAAATAGTCTTTTAAAAAAAGAATATAATTTAAATGTTTTTCTTTTAAACGATTTTTTTCCTTAGTTTTAATAAAACTTGACTTGGAAAAAACTCTCTCGCTGATTGTAGATGTTGGAGAAATCGAAAGTAAGGCATGATAAAGAATATCCAATTTTTCAGTTCTTTTTTTAGTTTTTTCTAAGCATATAAAATCCTCCATAACACCATTGGAGTCCTTCTTGGATTTTTTTAGATTTTGAATACTTTTAATAGTTTCGTTCAGTTCTGATAAAAGACTTGTTTCAGTAATGTCTTCAGTTTCATCTATTATCATGTCGTCATCCGACTCATTGGAACAAAGTTCATCATGGAACATTCTAGAAAAAATTTCATTTCCAAAGAAACGTCCATTGTTTTCTATTATTTGTTTTATATTTGCCATAAGCTCCTCCTTTTTTGCTAAATAAAATTTGTCAATACAGCTCCATATTGTAGCTTCGCTTGATGGCATTTTCAAACCTTTGGAAATTAGCAAAGCTAAAATCACTTTAGATTTCTTAAAGCTTCTTACTGACATCCCGTCCTCTGCCACACTTCTCGCTATTATTTCCTCTAAGGTACTGAGCGAAGATGTTTTAACATATTTTTCCATAGGGCCACTTGTTACTTTTGAAGCTGTTGGAGAGTCATCTTCTTCAAACTTGAAATTGTAAACCTTACGTAGATGGTAAAATAGGGAAGAGGTTGATGATCCAGAGCACTTAAAAGCCTTTGGACATTGCTTACATTTTGCTAAACGTTTGTCCTTTTCGTCTTTAGTAAAATGTTTCCAAACTACACTCATTTTAACCTGAAATACAATATAATTTAATAAATGGTTCGATTTATTGTTATAAAGTTAAGCTACCTTTTACACAATTCATTTATTAATTAAGGTTTGCAAAAATTAATTGATATATTTTCTGATTGAAAATAATTTATTTCCCGCTAAATCACTAAAAAAATGAAACAAAAAATACGGGCGAACCTTTGATGTAAACAAAACAAAAAAAACCAGCTGTTTGTGTTTCTTCACAATTCAGCAGCAAGCAGCAGACAGCAAAATGTACTATACATATTTGTTGTGGTTTGCTGTGTGGGAAATTTTGTCGTCTGCTGCTGAATTGTGAAGAAAAACTTAGAATTACAAATTCATGTAAATTAAATATGTCAGTTGTTATACTCACTAAACATGTTTCTTTTATGTTCGAAAAATTATGTAATTTTTTTTCTTTGACATTTGTATTTCAATTAAAACGGAAAAAATACACTTAAAAAAAAATATATGTAAAAGTGCTAAAAAAAAAGAAATTTCGGTTAATCGGTTAATCGACACAAATTAATCGGTTTATTTGTTATTTGAAAATCGACAATTTTAAATTATTCGAACAGTTAACCGACCAAAATTAATCGGTTAACCGATTAACGGTTAATCGATTGAATACCCTAATAGACAAACATCTAAACTTAAAAAAAAAAATAAAAAAAAGTGGGCGGATTTTTGATAAATTGACTTTTTTAAAAAATGGAAAATTTCAGAACGGGTTCTGAAAATTTTTCAAAAAAAATAAAAAAAATTAATCGATAGCCCATACAAAACAATACAAGAATGTAAATTTTTGAGATTTTTTCCAATATTTGACCACGCCTACTAAGCCCAGTTTTTGAAAAATTGAAAAACCAAAAACGCAATTTTCTTAGTTACATATAGGGCTATTCATACAACCTATTCAGAAATTCACGGGACATATGTTTTTCTGTAGCGGGACATTTGGTGTGGTGTAGCGGCACATTACATTAAGTATCTCAGAATCTGAGACTTTTTATTTTTTAACAACTTTTAGCATTTTACGTATTCCGCACAAATTAAAAACCTTCAACTACTCCTAGTATAGTGTTGTAAATAGTGGTTACTTTTGACTACTCAATACTACTCGACAATCTTTCAACTGAGTACTCGTTACTACTCAAAACTTTTTTTGAAATTAAAAAATTTAAAAATAGAGCCTTCTTAAATATATTTTATTAATATTTTTTTTTAAATTATATTTGTGTTTGCATAACAAGGCATTCGCTATAAAATTAAAATTATTTTTAATCAATTTAAAAATTATTTTTCCAGAAAAATGTTTTTATTTTTCTAACACAGAGTTGCAAATTTCATGGTTATACAGTGGACACGGTGAGCCTCAGCGATGTTTAGGTTCAACTTTAGTGTCGACGAAAAGTGTAAACACAGTTCTATTTCTACTTGATTAAATGTCACAAAACTGTTAACAGAGAAATCGTAGCTGCTCGCATTCGCGAGATATCGCGAAATTGGTGTTTTTGTATTTTCTAAAATTTTGACAATGAAGTTTTTTATATATCTTCAAAAACTGAGTATGCAGATTTAATTGTATTTATTTACAGGTTACAAAACAGTTAACATCGAAATCATATCTTCTCAATTTCGCAAAAACTCGCAAATTAAAAAAAAATAAAAAATTAGAAAAAATTTTATTTTTCGCGTATATTAGCATTCAAGATATTGATTTGAGCAGTTTTACCACCTTTAACCACACAAAATTTAAACTGCATACAATATATTTTTCGTTTCTTGATTTTTTTACATTTATTTTAGACCCTAAAGAAAAAATAAATTAATTAATACAAAAGCTTGAACAATAATTTTGCAATTTCTCGGGAAATTGATCATCTATAATTTTTATGCTTGCAGTTTTGTCAACTTTAATAACCTCGAATTCAAACTGAGTACCACATTTTTGTCGTTAATTGAAGTAAATGTTCTTACAGACCAAAAATAACACAAAGTAATGAATAAATAGTAGTTTAGCGAGTTTTTTAGCGATATCTCGAAGAATTTAGCAGCTAGAATTTAAATGTTAACATCCTTATCACCTTTAATCAATAGCAAATCAAACTGTATTTCGTGTTTTTCAACAATGTTAAAGAAACTTCTTTTATTAATCAAAGCAAGAAATACGCCCAAAAAGCTGTTTTTCGCTATTTCTCGCGAGAGTGAGCAGCTATAATTTTTTTGTGGGCAGTTTTAATTTCTTTCAACATGCTCTAATCAAACTGCATACCACTTTTTTTATTATTTCTAAAGAACCGGTTTTAATATATAAATAAATAATAAAAATAAAAAAAATTATATTATTACGCGATATCTCGCGAAATATGACACCTACAATTTCGATGTCAACAGCTGTGTGACCTTTGATTAACCACAAGTAAAACTGCATACTAAAGATAAAAGGCGAAAACAAAAACAGCAAAAAATTAATTTCGGGATTTCTCGCAAACTAAAGAAGATAGGATTTTGATGTTTACTGTTTTGCGACCTTTAAATAAGTACAATTAAAACTGTATACTCAGTTGTTACAAATATTTAAAAAACTTCAATGTCAAAATTTAAAAAAATACAAAAACACAAATTTCGACTTATCTCGCGAATGCGAGCAGCTACGATTTCGCTGTTAACAGTTTTGTGACATTTAATCTTGTAGAAATCGAACTGCGCTTACACTTTTCGTCGACACTAAAGTTCAACCTGAACATCGCTGAGGCTCACCGTGTGGACGACAATACATTGGAAACTTTTTTACTGACGATCTCTGACGATCACGCATGCTCACTAGGGTGCACCAAAAAAACGAAGTTGTTAGATATTGACCGGGCCCCCCCTTAAAATGTGCATTTGGGGGTAAAAACATGTCTCACAAAATTTTAGGAAAATCGGATATGGATAAGACTTGCCGCATCGGCCCTGAAGTTTGAAAATCGAATTACAAGGGGAAAATATGACTTTTTATCCATTTTCTCAATTTTTTTGATATTTTGAGTTAAGTTTGAATTCAAGTGGTCACAGAATTGTGATCTAGAGTAAAATGTCTATCGAATAAGGTATAAAAAACTAAAATTATTCTAGTATTCTATCTCGTGTTGATATAATTCGGTCCAAAACATATGAAGTTTGTAAAAAAAAAAACCAAAAAAATAAATAAAAGCTAAAAAAGGTCCAAAAATCATTACTTTCCCGGAATCCGCCGATATTACATCACTGTAATAGCCAAATGAAAACACCAAATCCTACAATTTTTGGGGGTTTTATTCCTATATATGTGCTTAACAAATCCTTAAACTCCAATAGTCGATTTTTTAAAATTTCTTAAACAAAAGAAATAAAAATTTAAAATTAGAGATTTGAAAATAGTGTTGAAAAATTCAGACCACTTTAGCATTTATTTAAAACAAGTTAGCAAAACGCAATATGAAAAATATTTATCTTCTTAGTACATTGAGACTTGAAGAATAAAAAAATGTTGTTACAGTAGATAATTTCAATAAATTTCAAAAAATTGGGCCTCGAATCCCTTGATTAGATGGTCTGACACACGTAAGTTGCCTGGGGAAGTTGTAATAACTTGGCTGATTTTCAACCAGTTTTAGTTTTTAATACCTTATTCGATAGACATTTTACTCCAAATCACAATTCTGTGACCATTTGAATTCAAACTTAACTCAAAATATCGAAAAAATTGAGAAAATGGATAAAAAGTCATTTTTTCCCCTTGAAATTCGATTTTCAAACTTCAGGGCCGATGCGGCAAGTCTTACCCATATCCGATTTTCCTAAAATTTTGTGAGACACGTTTTTACCTCCAAATGCACATTTCTAGGGGGGGGGGGCCCGGTCAATATCTAACAACTTCGTTTTTTTGGTGCACCCTAATGCTCACGAAGGAACAATTTTAATCAAGCAAGATTTTTCATTTTCCTCACGCTAATGCACGCTCAGGTGAGTGGAAAAAAATGTAGTCATGCGCACGATACTCACGTGAGCGTGACTGAGCATGAGTAAAATAAAAGATTGTGCCTGATTTAAATGTTTCCTTCGTGAGCGTGCGTGATCATAAAAAATATCATACGCATTTGTAATATACCCACATATTGTAAAATATAAGCATAGTAAGGCTGACCATTCGTACTAATTTGATCAGTACATGTACTGATTTTTGATCACGTGTACTGATCAAAAATCGATGTACTGATTTGTACTGATTTTTTGAAATATGTACTGATTGTACTGATTTTTGAACAATACACCATCCGACACACTTTTGTACACATGGACCGGACCCGAAAATTCTGAAAGTAGGGCCAAAAAAAAAAATACCCGTGTCTCCCAGTTTTTCTAGATCAATTCGCGTTTTCGCGAAAAACGCAAAAAAAAAAAAATTTTGCATGTAAAAAAAAATGTTCGCTTTTCAGAAAGTGGGGCTCAAAATATCATTCTTGTGTTTCCCGGTTTTTCTATATCAATTCGCGTTTTCGCGAAAATGCATTTTTTTTTATACACTTGAAAAAATTTACTGCATTCCGAAAATAGAGCTTAAAATAAAATATTGTTCTAGTTTTTCCATATTAATTCACGAAAAATGCTATTTTGAAAAAATGTATTGCTGTATTTTTTATAAATATAAAACATAAATATTAGAGATGGGCGCGTGGGTGATTTTTGACTCACGCTCACGACTAGAATTTTTGAATCATGCACACTCACTCACGAGCATATTTTTTCTACTCACACTCACTCACAATCACGTGAGTAAATTTAAAACAACTCACACTCACGTGCACTCGCGCAAGCTTCACTCACATTGACTCACACTCACGAAAATTTCAAAAACTATAATTTCAAAAATCTTTCAAAAATTTTCAGCAAAATTTACAGTTCAGCGAAATTTTACATTTTTTTTTTTGCTTTTTTTGGGACAAAATCATAAAATAAGCCAAATTTTAAAATTTTTGTTGTTGCTCTTTCGGTACAATAGGAAATATAAAGAGAAAATAATTCACGCAAGCTCACGCAAAAAAACCGACTCACGCACACTCACTCACGCAATTTTTTTCTCCACTCACACTCACTCACAATCACGTAAGTAAAATTGAAATCAGTCACACTCACGCGTGATTCACGTGAATCACGCTCTAATCTGGTCATGTTCCCATCTCTAATAAATATACATGATTAACAGTAGAATTACGGTCCTTATACAAAAATTGCTAAAAATAAAATTCTCGTGTCTCCCAATGTAGTATGTATCTATTCGCGTTTTCGCGAAAATGCATTTTTTTTTTGCACACTTAAAAAAATTTACTACATTCGAAAAGTGGGACTAAAAATAACATATTCACCTAATTTTTTTTAAATTAAAATTAAATTAGCTGGAAAAACTCTGATACATGGAAAATTTCTTTTTAACTCTACTTGAAATTTTGCGAGTGTGCTAAAAAGAACAAAATATTTTTTTTACAAATTTGCGAATTGATATGAAATAACTGAGACATAAATGCTTAGATTTAAACCTAATTTTTTTTTTTTAACAGGGCAAAAAAAATTTTTTTTAGCGTTTTTCGCGAATACGCGAATTGATCGCGAAAACCTGAGAGACACGGGTGTTTTTTTTAACCCCACTTTCTGAATAGCATAATTTTTTTCTATTGTGAAAACATTTTTTTTTGTTGCATTTTTCGCGAAAACGCGAATTGATCTAGAGAAACTGGGAGACACGGGTATTTTATTTTTGGCCCAACTTTCCGAATTTTCGGGTCCGGTTCATGTGTACAGCCAAAAGTGGCAATTTGTTGGACGGTGATATAAAATAAAATATAATTTTATTTGGAAATTCTATAAAAAAAAATTGAATTTCCGTAAAATAAGTCGTCGGAGTGGGTTTTTATAACTTGAGTCTGACAATCAGATAATATGTATTGAATTAATTCTAAAGAGCTTAGAGTTCGCGAATCAAGGGGTTCCTTAACCCAAAATCTGTCTGAGGTTAGTTTAAAATTTGGGACCGCTTTTGTATATTTTGTACACCTCTGATATGCCAACTAATCGAAATACGCATACCTCCACATTTGCAGATGATACAGCTATTTTAAGCTCCCATAACAATCCACTTGAAGCAACTCGAATTTTGCAAAGTCACATTCTTGAATTGGAATACTGGTTAAATAAGTGGAAGATTAAAGTGAATGAGCAAAAATGCATCCACATAACGTTCACGTTAAGATGAGAAACTTGTCCCCAAATTCGGATTAATAATCACATTGTACCTCAACATACAACGGTTAGGTACCTCGGAATTCATCTGGATCGTCGTCTTACGTGGAAAGACCATATAGATGCAAAATTAACCCAAATGAAATTGAAAACTATTGCAGTTAATTGGCTAATTGGGAGAAACTCGAAACTTAAGTTAGACTGTAAACTATTGATCTACAGCTCGATTATAAAACCTATATGGTGCTATGGTATTCAGTTATGGGGCACTGCCTCTGCGTCTAATGTGGAAAAAATACAAAGACAACAGAACAACATTTTGCGAATGATTACTGATGCCCCCTGGTATGTTAGAAACTTGAACATACACAGAGATCTAAATGTTTCCCTTGTTGAAGATGAAATTGTGAAACATACCCAAAACCACTTACGAAAACTGGAATCACATCCAAACAATTTAGCAAGCAATCTACTGAATAATCGTGGTCACCAACGACTTAGAAGGAGGGCCACTGCTGACTTGGCACACTAAAGTGAAGGATGATGCTTTTGAAAACATTGGATAATTTATGAGCAAATGAAATTTTGTCTGGCACTGGCTGGACTTAATATTAAGTTATATTAGTTTTAAGATTTAAATACTTATTGTTAGTTCACATAATTTTAGTAAAGATTCAATAAAATAAATGAATGAGAAAAAAAAAAAGTTTAAAATTCATAAATTTCTATGAAAAAGCGCACTGAATCTTCAAGGTTTTCTATAACAAGTTCACAGGACGATGGATTTTCTATATTTTTAGAAAGATAATGTGCTCTACTCGGGACTCCAGCGTCGGGAGTTAAGTTTCACCATTCACCTCTTTTTTTTAAATTTGATGTTCTTTTGCATTTTAAGATTTTAAAATTTTTTTCTTGTAAATTGCATTTTCTTTAATAATTGCAAGAAAAAAATTGAAAATCTTAAAACTCGAAAGAATATTAAATTTTTAAAAATTACGTAAATGGCGAAATTGTAATTGTATAATTCTGATTAGAAATTAGAAAGACCGCTCAGAACATCAAGCTATTAAAAAAACATGTGTTAATCATTTGGGAAGATTTCTAAAAGGAATAGTTATCAAAACTTAACTAGAAATGTCTTCAGAATCTGAGCGATTTTCTTATTCTAAAAACAATTGGAGTTTTGTTATTTTTGCTCCACTGAAACGATTTTGTTGGTAAAACATTGAAAGGAAGTTGTTTGAACACAGCTTAATTTCCTGCAATATAACGACAACAGTTTAAGGTAGTTGTTTTTAACAGTTGTTTTACTGAAATACCAATTGACCCCAAGTTTTTCCCATAGAAAAGAGAGTTTTTGGGGGGAAAAATAAAAAAAAAACTTGGGCGTACTGATTTGAGTTCAGAAAAAAATGGTCACCCTAAGCATAGTGCAATGTTCAAAAATTTTTATCTCGAAAACAAGGCAAAAAACCTTTCTGACATTTTCAAAACAGATAGATAGATATACATCTTAAAAATAAAATTGTGGACGACAATACATTGGAAACTTTACCAATACTACCAATACTAAACGTTATTACTATCAAATGAGTATTATTTTAAAAAATGTTGTATGGGTAATTTATTAAGCTTTAATTTAAGCTTAATGGCGTCTAGATTGAGTAAATAATAAAGGTGCTACGAGGGTCGATCTGGAAAATGAAATTATTTATAGACATTTTTTAAAAATATTTTCAAGTCGATTTTTTCCAAGTTCAAACATTAAAAATTAAAAAAAAATGTCCAATAGATTTTATTCAGTGATCAAATAATTTTTCCAACAACCCAAACAGACAGGGAAATTTTTAAGTACAGTTAAAAAAATCCACATTTTTTGACCTCCAATTCTTTTGACCAAAAAATTTGTAAACAAAAAAAAACAAAAACATTTTAATTATTTTAATATTTCATTACTATACATTTAGGTATACCAAAATAAATTAAAAATAACATCTTTTCTTTGTTTACAAATAACTGGTGGTCAAAAGAATTGGAGGTCAAAAAATGTGGATTTTTTCTACTGTACTTAAAAAATTTCACTGTTTGTTTGGGTTGTTCGAAAAGTTATTTGATCACTGAATAAAATCTATTGGACATTTTTTTAAATTTTTAATGTTTGAACTTGGAAAAAATCGATTTGGAAATATTTTTAAAAAAATTTCTAAGAAATGTCTAGATCGACCCTCATAGCACATTTATTATTTACTCAGTCTAGACGCCATTAAGCTTAAACTAAAGCTTAATAAATTACCTACACAACATTTTTTAAAATAATACTCATTTGATAATAATAACGTTTAGTATTGTTAACTTTGTTTTTAACAAATTACATCTACAATAAAAAGTTTCCAATGTATTGTCGCCCACTGTATATTATTGGTTACTTTTTGTTACTTTTTAATATTGAGTATTCGAAAAAATTATTGAGTATTTGGTACTCAAATACTCAATACTTTAACAACACTATCCTAGTAAAATTTGACGCAGAAAATAGAAGAACATTTTTACCCTCGAAATACCTTTTTTAAAAGACTTTTTGGTATCTAAAATAAAAAAATTATCCTTCAGAATGGGATATAGAGGGTTAATTTGGTCTAACAATAAGAATAAAATCACCATAAAATTCTATATTAAATACATTTTCGTATTGGACAGTGTTATTGAAGCAAAATAATCTTTTATAAAGTTCAGTTTTTTAATTAACTCAAGTTTTAAATCTCTGTTAACCCACTGTTAAATTAAGCATTACAGTTTAAAAGTCACTGTGTGTACAAATCATATAAAAGCACAAAAGGAAATTGAAAAAATATTTTGTTTACTCGTTAACAAATTGTAAACAAAAACAGAAATAATATTAAAATTATTGAGAGATTTTTTTTTGCTGATAAAGTTATTTAATTACATTAATATAAATACATAATTAAAAATATTTAACCTTTTCACTTTCATAAAATAAAAGTGAACAATACTGCTATTTAAGACATTGTATAGTTTTCCACTACACCATTTACGGATGTTATTCGAAAAATATCAATAGTAATTCGAAAAAGATCAACTGTAATTCTAAGATTCTAATTGTAATTCGAAAAAGTTCAATTGTTATTCGAAAAAGATCAATAGTAATTCGAAATAGATCAATTGTAATTCAAAAGGATCAATTGTAATTCAAAAAAGATCAATTTCAATTCGAAAAAATCAATTGTTATTTGAAAAAGATTAATTGTATTTCAAAAAAGATCAATTGTAATTCGAAAAAAGATCAATTGTAATTCGAAACAAGTAAGAAAGCTATATTCGGCTGTGCCGAATCTTTAAATACCCTCCACCAATGTAATGATTTAAAAAACAAAAAAGTTTGTTTTATTTATACCTCAGGAAATAAAAAAGTACCAAAAAGTGTACTTTCGGTACTTTTAATAAAAGGTACTTTTTATAAAACGTACTTTTTATAAAAGGTACTTTTTATAAAAGGTACTTTTTATTAAATGTACTTTTTATAAAAGGTACTTTTTATAAAAGGTTCTTTTTAGAAAAGGTACTTTTGATAAAAGGTACTTTTTATAAAAGGTGCTTTTTATAAAAGGTACTTTTTATAAAAGGTACTTTTTATAAAAGGTACTTTTTATAAAAGGTACTTTTTATAAAAGGTACTTTTTATAAAAGGTACTTTTTATAAAAGGTACTTTTTATAAAAGGTACTTTTTATAAAAGGTACTTTTTATAAAAGGTACTTTTTATTAAAGGTACTTTTTATAAAAGGTACTTTTTATTAAAGGTACTTTTTATAAAAGGTACTTTTTATAAAAGGTACTTTTTATAAAAGGTACTTTTTATAAAAGGTACTTTTTATAAAAGGTACTTTTTATAAAAGGTACTTTTTATAAAAGGGTCTTTCTAAAAAAGATACTTTTTATTAAAGGTACTTTTTATAAAAGGTACTTTGTATAAAAGGCACTTTTTATAAAAGGTACTCTTTATAACAGGTACTTTTTATAAAAGGTAATTTTTATAAAAGGTACTTTTTATAAAAGGTACTTTTTATAAAGGAACCTTTTATAAAAGGTACTTTTTATAAAAGGTACTTTTTGAAAACGGTACAGAATTTTCAGAAAGTACTTGTGTCAGAATGTTTTATTTCACTAAAGGATCCTACATTCTAAATTTCAAGTTTGAATAACCATTATTTCAGTAAATAAAGAAAAGTACCAAAAGTACTTTTTTACCCATTTTACCCCCGTAGAATCAACATTGGCAAAACCCGAGCCTTAGTGAAACTTTTTTTACGGAAGGTGAAATATAAAATGTAACAAAAGTACATAGTTTTACCCTTTTTACCCTATAAGAAACATCATTGGCAAAACCCAGCCTTAGGGGATCTTTATTCCGGGAGGTGAACATACAGTCCAAATTTCAAGTCTATGTGACAATTTTTTAAGGAAATATAAAAGGTACCAAAAGTACAGATTTTTTCCCCTTTTACCCCCTTAGAATCAACATTGGAAATAATCCAGCCGTACTGGATCTATATTCCAGGATGTGAACATACTGTCCAAATTTCAAGTTTCTATGACCATTATTTCAGGAGATATAAAAAGCACCAAAAGTACAGATTTTTACCCTTTTGACCCCCTTAGAATCAACACTGGCAAAAACCCACCCTTAATGGATCTATATTCCGGGAGGTGAACATTAAAGGTGTCCTAACGACTAAGGTAATTTTTCAAAATCACTTTTTAATAAGTGGTAGGGTCCTAAATTGTAGTTTTGTATCTAAAAATGAGTGAGCCAAAATTTGGAGACAATCGGATAAAAATAACTCGTGCCGAAAATGGATTGAAGTTTTGGGACACTCTTATCTGATGAAAAAACACGTTTTTTCTAGTTTTTTGAAAAATATTGGTATATGCTATTTTTTGTTAATTTTTTTGTTAAGTAATATGAAAATGGTAATAAATTGCCTTTCCAAAAAGCTTAAATAAATTCAAATCGGATGAAAAATAAGCATTTTACGCATACATGCCCCAGACCACTGCATGGTTTTTAAAGCCAAAATTTGAAAATTTTCAAAATTTTTAGGCAAAAAAATAAAAAAAATTAAATTTTACTTTATAATTATATTAAATACATGTTATAGATAAAAACTAACAGATATGGTAGTCTAACTTTTTTTTCATTTGGCGTGGGTAGTGATATAATTTCCGCGGATTCCAAAGAAAATGAGTTTTTCTAAAATAATTTAGCAAATATGGGAAACAATTTTCTGTATTGTATTATACGAAGTGAAATACATAAATTCTGTAAATTTTTTGAGAATTCGGGCATCTTTAACCCCTTTTCGTCGAGGTGAAATTACAAATTTGAGACGTTATACATTTCTATAATACAAAATATCTGCATATATCCGATTTCTCAAAAGTTACAGAATTTACGTTTTACACTTCGATCCGCACAATAGAGCACAAATTTTCAAAAATTTGATTAATTATTGTAGAAAAACGCATTTTATTTGGAATCCGCGGAAATTTTATAACTACCCGCGCCAAATAAAAAAAAAGCTTGACTACCATATCTGCTATTTTTAATTTTAAACATGTTTTCAATTTGATTATAAAGTAAAATTAAATTTTTACTATTTTTTTGCCTAAAAATTTTGAAAATTTTGAAATTCTGGCTCTTAAAACCATACAATGGTCTGGGGCATGTATGCGTAAAATGCTTATTTTTCATCCGATTTTAATTTTATTAGTCGTTTTGAAAAGGTAATTTAGTACCATTTTCATATTATTTCACAAAAAATTTAACAAAAAATATCAAATACCAATGTTTTTCCAAAAACTAGAAAAAACTAGTTTTTCGTTCTTATAAGAATGTCCCAAAACTTCAATCCATTTTCGGCACGAGTTATTTTTAGCCGATTGTCCCCAAATTTTGGCTCACTCATTTTTAGATACTAAAGAACAATATAGGACCCTACCAGGTATAAAAAGGTGATTTTCGTTTTTAAGGACACCTCTAGTGAACATACAGTCCAAATTTCAAGTCTCTATGATCATTATATCAGGAGATTTAAAAAGTACCAAAAGTACAGTTTTTTACCCTTTTTACCCCCTTAGAATCAACATTGGCAAAATCCAGCCTTAGTGGATCTTTATTCCGGGAGGTCAACCTACAGTCCAAATTTCAAGTCTCTAACTTCAGCGGTTTGGTCTGGGCGATGATGAATGAGTATGTCAGTCAGTCACATTACTCTTTTATATACAGTCGAACCCGGTTATAACGAACTCCGAGGGACCAGTAAAAATAGTTCGTTATAAGCGAAGTTCGCTATAAACGGGGTATATTTTATATCAACCTAGTTTTATTTACAAAAAAAATAGATCCAATTTTGTTTAATTTGATGTTTTTTTCGTAAATAAACTACTTCGTGTGAAGAAATCATTAAAATGATAAATAAATTTTATCAAAATTATAATATAAACTATAAAATTCCAACCTTTTATTAGATTGATAAACATGATTGCCATACATTAAAAAATATTCATGGGAGTTCGTTATAAAAAGGTAAATATGCATGAAACTGTGTTCGTGGGACCATAATAAGCAGTTCGTTTTAACCGAGGATTCGTTATAACCGAGTTCGTTATAAAAGAAGTATTTTGTGTGAAACTTGGTGCTAAAACGTCGGGACTTTAGAATTAGTTCGTTATAACCGAGAATTCGTTATAACCGAGTTCGTTATAACCGAGTTTGACTGTATATAGATTTTCCGGATTTGGGCGATTTTTGCCATAAAGTTTATTTCTGTCTTTTATTATTTAACAAAATGTATTTTTTTTAAATGAAAATATTTTTTTTTTTTAAGAAATCTGAACAAAATTGAATTTTGGCGATATTTTACATCCGATTTGGCGACAAAGCCAAAAAATGACTGGCAACCCCGTTAATATGACGAAGCAAAAAAACGGATACACACATGCTATGTACATAAAAATAACTATAAATTTTTTTATTATTACTTAACGAACTTTTTTTTAATTAAATTTAGATTTTAATTTACATATTTTAAAGTTTTTTTGTAAAGATTTTTTTTCTTTTTCTCCGTTTTTTTTTTCATTTCCGTATTCTTTGTTATGTATCTACACAAAATATGAGTTAATTTAGGGTTATGTTGAAAACACCTAAGACTTTTTCCAGAAATTCACTCATAACTTTTAAAATACTTAACCGATTAAAAAAAAAATACATCAGTTTCTTCTTGGATAAATTCCGCAACTTTTGGTACCCCAAGCGTTTAAATCGGTTCCGGATTATTGCCAAAAACGTGATTTCAACAGACAGACAGACCGACAGACAGACATACAGACAGACGGACATCGTTAGATCGACTTAAAATCGATCAAGGATCATGAATATATATACTTTATAAACCAATATTTCAATGTGTTACATACGAAATGACAAACTTATATATACCCTCTATCACCAGAGTGGAGGGTATAAAAATTCATCATTTATTCTAATTCATCTCAGTTAATTTTTACAATTGGTTCTCAACGTTTTGCCTCTAAAACACAATTAAACTGATTCAGAGGAATTTCTCAATAATGTCTCCGAAACTGAATGTAACTGAATGTAAAAACTTAAAAAAAAAAATTAAAAATTCTGGTTTCTAAAAGAAAAACCCACTAATTCCAGAGTCATTCCTTACACAGATTTTATATCAATTTATCGATTTAAAAAGAATCATGTGCAAAGACATAAACATTTTCTATAGAAACAAATAATAATACTGCAAATTTTTATAATGCAGGTCTCAAAAGAAAATTTCTCAGCTTCTGAAAAAAAGTATCAGGTTCTGATAACACAGTGCAACAACCAAAATCGGAATGGGATGAAACCAAAAACAAATGAAAGCATAACAAACCCCCGCGACTTTTTTTTTTGTTTCAGCGCTAGATTTTTTATACCCTCCACTCTAGTGATAGAGGGTATATATAAGTTTGTCATTCCGTTTGTAACACATCGAAATATTGGTCTAGGACCCCATAAAGTATATATATTCATGATCCTTGATCGATTTTAAGTCGATCTAGCGATGTCCGTCCGTCCGTCCGTCCGTCCGTCCGTCCGTCCGTCCGTCTGTCTGTCTGTCCGTTGAAAACACGCTAACTTTTGAAAGACTTTACGGAGGCTCCTGAAGTTTAACATATATGTTCTCCATTTACCGGGTCAGGTTGGTATTGCAATCCAGCGAAATCGGTCCAGTGGTTCAAAAGTTATGAGCAAAATAGTAAATTTCGGCAAGGGTATTTTTCGAATTTACAAGATTAAAAAAACTATAACTTTCGAAAGACAATTCTGAGGGGGCTGAAGCTTAGCATATATATTTGTCGTTTCTCGAGGCTGTTTGGTTTTGAATTTCAGCAAAATCGGTTCAGTGGTTCAAAAGTTATAAGCAAAGCAGTGAATTTCAGATTTGTTTCACCTTAAACTGTTGAAAACTCGTTAAACAAGTTTTATAAGCATGGTGAAATACCAGTTTTGTAAAACTTGTTGTTTGTTTTCTTGTCGTGGGGTGCAGTTTAGTTGTTAGACAAGTAAATATTTGTTATTGTTTTGTTATTGTGAGTGTTACTGTATGTAACGGGAAAAAATCAAATAAAGTATGTGTATGATTGAATGTTAATTTGTTTTTGGTTTTTAAAGAAGAAGATGGTAATATAAAAAGAAGAAAATATGTAAAATAGTTTTTTTTTGTATTACATTATAGGTATAAAACAACAAAAATATTTTACAAAGTAATTTGTTACTCAAAGAAATTGTACACTAAAAAAGTATTTACACTCAAAAAAAAAAATGTTACACTCAAAAAAAAAATGTACACATTATTATTTTTTTTTTGTTTAATGAAATGGCAGACTCAAAAAAATGTTGACAGTCAAAAAAATTTTACACTCAAAAGAAATTTGATTGATTAAAAGAAAGTATGACTCAAAATAATATATGGGGCATTCCATGTGAAATCGGACACTTTGAAAAACTTTTTTTTTAGATTTTCCCAATTTGTTTACAGTTTTTAGTACCCTTCGAAAACTCCTTCGTGGTAAATTTTCAGATTTTTTTGATGACCCGTTCAAAAGATATCGAATTTTTAAAAATTGGTAGTTTGTTCCTTTACTCAAACTTCTTTTAATCATAACTTCTTCAATAATGGTCCAAATTTCAAATTTTTTTTTTTCAAAATTTTTGTTTTTTTAAGTACTTTCTAAAAAAAAATCCCAAAAAATTCTTAAAAGCGCTCTAAGTAGTATGCGATTTTTAAGTTTTAAAATTTAAATCTCATTTTTGAAAATGTTTGTACTCTTCGATTTTTTTGAAATTTTTTTGTGTAAAACTTCTATCAATTCTACAAATTTTTTGCCCAGGAAGATCGTGGGATAACGATTACTACTATTTTTTTAAATTTTTTGAAAAAATTTTATTGTAATTTTCCAATCTTAAAATCATTTCTACTGCTCCAATGGTGCGTCATAGAGGGGTCCTTTATAAGACCGACCCCCATTAATTTTTACGTCTTAACATTTCTTTGGAACAAACTAATACCCTATCTCCAATTTCTAAGGGGGCTCCCACACAAAACGATATTTTTTAAAATTTGCTCCAACCGCTCTAACTGCCCTAATAGTGCCCTTATAGCAACAAAATGTATGACCGACCCACAATATTTTTTTATTCCAAACATTTTCTCTGAAGACACCTACCCTCTATCTCTAATTGTTAAGGCGGTCCTCATACAATTTTTTTTATTTTTTGTAAATTTGTTTTATTTAATCAGCTTCTACCGGTCCAATGGGGCGTCCGAGAGGGGTCATTACTGAGACCGACCCCCATTTATTTTTATCCTACAACATTTTTTCAAAACATACCTACGCCCTATCTCCACTCCCTAACTAGGCTCCCATACAAAATTAAATTTTTATAAAATTTGCTCTAACTGTTATTTGTATGGGAGCCTACTTAGGGAGTGGAGATAGGGCGTAGGTATGTTTTGAAAAAATGTTGTAGGGTAAAAATAAATGGGGGTCGGTCTCACTAATGACCCCTCTCGGACGCACCATTGGACCGGTAGAAGCTGATTAAATAATACAAATTTACAAAAAATAAAAAAAAATGTATGGGGACCGCCTTAACAGTTAAAGATAGAGGGTAGGTGTATTCAGAGAAAATGTTTGGACTAAAAAAATATTGGGGGTCGGTCATACATTTTGTTGCTCTAAGGGCAATATTAGGGCAGTTAGAGCGGTTGGAACGAATTTTTAAAAATGTCGTTTTGTGTGGGAGCCCCCTTAAAAATTGGAGATAGGGTATTAGTTTGTTTCAAAGAAATGTTAAGACGTAAAAATTAATGGGGATCGGTCTTATAAAGGACCCTTCTATGACGCACCATTGGAGCAGTAGAAATGATTTTAAGATTGGAAAATTACAATAAAATTTTTTAAAAAAATTTTAAAAAATAGTAATAATAGTTATCCCACGATCTTCCTGGGCAAAAAATTTGTAGAATTGATAAAAGTTTTATACAAAAAAATTTCAAAAAAATCGAAGAGTACAAACATTTTCAAAAATGAGATTTAAATTTTAAAACTTCAAAATCGAATACTAGAGCGCTTTTAAGAATTTTTTGGGATTTTTTTTTAGAAAGTACGTAAAAAAACAAAAATTTTTAAGAAAAAAATTTGAAATTTGGACCATTATTGAAGAAGTTATGATTAAAAGAAGTTTGAGTAAAGGAACAAACTACCAATTTTTAAAAATTCGATATCTTTTGAACGGGTCATCAAAAAAATCTGAAAATTTACAACGAAGGAGTTTTCGAAGGGTACTAAAAACTGTAAACAAATTGGGAAAATCTAAAAAAAAAGTTTTTCAAAGTGTCCGATTTCACATGGAATGCCCCATATATATTTCTAATAAAAAATTTGTAATGCAATTTTTGAAATTTTTTTTAGAAAATTACTAACAGATAACATTGTGGAGGGTATTCATAGATTCGACCAAGTCGAATTTAATTTTTCTACTTGTTATAATATCAAATTAGATAATATTTACCGTTCCATTTTTGGGATCTAATTATGTATATCTAATTATATCAAATTTGATCTATTAAGATATAATCATATATTTTTGTATCCTCCATTTTTGTGATCAAATGATATATGCCGCCGTATTATTTTTTTTTTTAGTCGGGTATATATTTAAAATATATTGAACCTATATATTTTTTTTAAGTTACTAAGGGATATTTAAATTTAATAATTTTATCATGCGTAAATATGTCATAGAAACTGTTTCTTTCGAAAAGCAGAATTAAGAAAATGTACTTTCGAAGAATTGAATTTTCCGACGAAAAACCACAATATACTTATTGCTTTCCAGCAAAAGTTTAAACAAAAACATCTTGTTTTTTTTTTTGCCTGAATATACATATATGAAACATTTCATTTTACTATTGTAACTAAAGGAAAACTTTTTTAATACTACAAAGTGTATGTGGCTTAAGTATATCACATTAAGATTATATTTGTAATGTTCTTATAAACTTGATAATTCAGATAATTGAAGAAAATCGTTAACCTCCCAGCAAAAAAAGAGCTTACCATTCACTACAAAATTCACCACAACTTATGAACCAGATGTACTTCTTCTTCAACTGAAACATTGATGAATTTAATATGGGCGTGACACACAAAGTATGTTCTTTTTTCGCCACTTTTCAGTGGCGAAAGATTGACACTTAAGTATAACATATATCACTAGTGTTTATTATGTACATATATATTAACATTTTTATCACAACTTCTGAAGTAGTGATCCGGATGTTAATATAACTTGACCTTTTGGAAGCACTTTTTTCATCACTTCTTTAGAAGTACATATTTCTTGGCATTTTGGGTGTGATTATGTCATTTTTATTTGGTGATTTAGAACTTCTAAATTAGAAGTTCGTTTTTCACTTATTTTTGTAAGATTGATTGAAAGAGTTTTTTTTTGTAATATTTACACTAAAAACACTGTTCGACAGCAAAAACCTCCCAGTGAAATTTCTAACTGGTTCTTATAGATTTTGGTCTCCTGCTTCCAAATCTACCGTCCAAAATTTTCTAGCACGTACCGTTTTTGAGATATTCGCTGTTAAAAAGTAAAAAAAAAAAGCAATATTTTAGCAATGGAGCATGTTCTGTTTTTGAGATATTCGCGTTTGAAAATTTTAGTGTGATTTATAAAGAATATAAGTGCGTAACAGTAGAATTTGAGTTTTTCAAACGCCAATATTTCAAAGACAGTACGCGATAGAAAAATTTGGATGCCAGATTTGGAATAAAGATGCCTTATTTTTACTTAATCGAGTTCTATTGTGTTTGAGCAACTAAGAATACGTTACAGAGGAGACCGAAATATTTTAATATTAAAACGAGAGTATCTTAAAAACCTTACGTGATAGAAAAATTAATTTCATTGATAATCTAACATATATACTTCTAATTAAAAAAAAGGAGTAATTATAGAGGTCACAAAACTATAAAAATTCACGGCGAATTGATTCACAAGTTTGTTTTGACCACAAGCCTTTACCTCAATTTTCTAAAAAGATTAAACAATCTTTAATAATGTGATGCAGCAACATCCGCTTTAATTCGTTAATGTATTTATTTATTTAATTTAGGACCAACTTTTTTTGATATAAGATATGAAATTTGAACAATTTATCAATAATCGATTTTCGTCTTTTCGATTTTTTTAAGCTCTAAACAAAGATAAATGAAATGCCATTTCCAAATTTTGTCACCATTTTTGCAAAACCTAAATCTATTTGAAGCTGGACGTAGAAAAAACTGCATACTTCGTGTATCACCCTCATTCTAATTGTTTCAGTTGAAAAAGAAGTTCATATGTTGTTCTGATTTGATTCCTAAGAACATATGAAACAGGTACTTCAAAATCATTAAGCAAAGAACTGGTGAAAGATGTTTTTATTGTATTTTGTAGCATTTTTGGAAGTGATTTTAAAAGTACTTCCTACGGAATACGAAGTTCGGCACCTATCGCTACTTTGCATGTAGTGAAACTACTAATTTTTTTGAACCACTTCGATCATTTTTTGCTGGGCTACTTTAAAAAAAAAAACTCAGCCAAAAAAAAATCGCTAAAAAGACTTTTTAATAAAATCAGTAAACTTTTAGATTTAAAAGCAACTGTTACTTTTTTGTAATTTACTGATTCTGTTTATTTATGAATCATAGTTTTGGCGATAATACTGAAGCGATTTAAGCGTTTGAGACACCAAAACTTGTGTAATTCTCCTGGTCAGATGGCAAATATTTATTTTTTGAAGTCAGTCAAGTAGATCAAAAGTTATGATGGTTTAAAGTTATAATGTACGGTAACCTCAAAAATGTTGGTGTAATTCAAACAACATAAAATGCTATAACTTGACACCTGGTGAAAGTATTTGAAAAAAACTTGGTGTAGGTTGTTATTTTATTATTTCTAACGTCCAAAAAAAAATGTGGGCGAAATTGCACAATGGGTGGTGTTACCTGTCATGTAACCCGAAATTGCAAAATGTTGATATCGGCTAATAGTAAATTTTGGCTTTAAACAACGGTTTATGATTGGTACATGGAATATAAGAACTCTCTCTGAAACATCGAGACTCAAGCAAGTGCGTAAGGAAATGGTCTCATACAAACTAGACATTCTGGGGTTAAGTGAAGTTCGTTGGCTAAACAATGGCACAACGCAGTTGCCTTCTGGTCACCGTTTTATTTATTCCGGAAACACCACCCACAAGATAAACGGAGTCGGCCTGTTGCTGTCACCAAAGGCCAGAGATGCCCTATTAGAATACCGGGCAGTCTCCGAACGTATACTAACTGCAAGATTCAACTGCAAATTTCGTTAAATATCCATTGTGCAATGCTACGCACCAACCGACCCTGACGACGATAGTGTTAAGGATGATTTTTATGGGCAACTTGATTATGTGATTAGCTCTTTGCCCGCAGGAGATATTAAGATATTTTTGGGTGACTTCAATGCAAAAGTAGGAAACAACAACGACAACCTACAGGCGGTAATGGGTAAGCATGTCCTGGGATCCTCACGGAATAATAATGGTGACAGATTGGTTGATTTCTGCGCTCGTAATCGACTTTTTATTGGCGGAACCAAATTTCCACACAAAAATATCCATAAATATACATGGGAATCTCCAAATGGTCAAACTTTTAACCAAATTGACCATATTATTGTCAGTAGGCTTTTCTTGGGCTCTCTTATGGATGTTAAAGCTAGGCAAGGTGCCGACGTTGCCAGCGATCACTCCTTACTCGTAGGTGTTTTCCGTCTTCGACCTGCGGCCGTAACTGGTGCAAGAGAAAAAGTCGATAAATACAACATATCGCGCCTTCACGACCCAGTAGTCTCAACCGTATTTAATCAAAACTTAAGATCCAACCTGGCACAAAACGTCCAACATACGTGGTCAGACGTAGTTACAGCCTGCAAGAATACCGCAAAATCAACTCTTGGACTTAAACAGAATAAAATTAAACCGTGGATCAGCTCCGAATCATGGGATGAGATTGAAAACCGCAAACGTCTTCGTAAAGCACGAATGCAAGCTAAATCTGCTAATGCAAAAGAACAAGCAAAATTAGAATACCGCCAGTCTGCTCGAAAAGTAAATTATATGGTACGGGCCGACCGTGAAAATAATTTTAACAATATAGAGGAACAAGCCGAAAGGGCATCAAATACAGGCAATCTACGCGGAGTTTACTCTGCTATAAAACAGATGAGTGGCACCAACATCCGAGGTACTATGTCATTAAAAGCAAATGATGGTTCAGATCTAACAACAACTGAGCAACAGTTAGAACGGTGGCGCGAACATTTCTCATCACAGCCTTCAACTGTAAACAAAACCAACCACGATGAGCCGGTAATGCATTCTACACGACGGAATCCAAGAAGAGATATTTCAACTGTTCCTTCGACTTGTTCTGAAGTTGCGGCGGCACTAAACAAGCTTAAAACTTGTAAATCGCCTGGTCCCGATAACATACCTGCAGAACTATTAAAATATGGTTCCGATACATTAGCAGAAGTTCTCACCCCACTGATAAGAACTGCTTGGCTCAACAACCAAATTCCTGCAGAATGGAAAGAAGGTGTCAAAGTCACAATTCCTAAAAAGGGTGACCTAACTCACAAGGGAAGTCTCCCTGGTGTCACCCTCCGATCTTCATGAAATTTGGATATGTTGTTAAGAACGAAAATTAATTCGACACGTATTTTTTTTTAGCGACCCAAACTCATTTTTAGGGGGGGTCGATTTGTATGGGGGGAAATTTACTTTTTTCAGTTTTTTACGGTTTACGCCTATTTAAACAAAATTAATATAGGCATGTGTGGTATCAGATTAAAGGTATTAAAAATACCTATCTCGTGGTGCTAACAACGGGCCAAAGAAGTTAATATTTTTCGAATTATTAACAAAAATGTCCTAAAATTTTGGTATTTTACTCAATATGACGAAAAGTTGTGCATGTTTGGACACGTTCTTAGCACACGTAGATAGGTTTTCCAAAGACCTTTCATTTGGTATGTAACATGACTAGGTTTCTTTGCATAATATAGGAGATAAACGAAAAAAACTGAAAAATGGTCTTGTCTTCCCCCCTTCTTTTTACCCCCTAAATATGAATTTGGGCCGCTAAAAAAAAATACGTGTCCCTTTATTTTTTCTGATCTACAAAATAAAACCAATTCCATAAAGATCCGCGGGTGACACTAGGGAGACTTCCCTTGTCAGTGTAAAACTGGCGTGGTATTACTGTGCTTAACTCAATAGGGAAAGTGATGGCAACTTTAATACAACAGCGGATTTCACCAGTTGTTGAGCAAATTGTGCGTAATGAACAAGCTGGTTTTAGGCCTGGACGATCATGTGTCGATCACGTCAATACTCTACGCATAATTATTGAACAATCGGCAGAGTACAACACACCCCTATACCTGCTTTTCGTAGATTTTGAACGTGCTTTTGATACAGTAACCCGAAGCTCTATGTGGTCTGCGTTAATTGGTAAAGGAATACCTGAAAAAATCGTCACCCTAATACGCGAGCTGTACAAAGACGCCGAATGCAAGGTCCGATTCAACGGAAGAGAAAGCCAACCGTACGCAAACGTTACAGGCGCTAGACAAGGGTGTATCCTTTCCCCTACATTATTCATTCTTCTGTTAGACTGTGTTATGGAAAAAACCAATATGGAGGCTCCTACCGGCATTCGGTGGAACATGATGGAGTACCTAAATGACATAGACTACGCCGACGACATATGTCTTATGGCCCCACCGCTTTGTAGATATTGAAGCAAAGATTAATAGACTCTCCGAAAATGCCAAAAACGTAGGATTGAGAATTAACTTCAAAAAATCAAAGCTGATGCGTATTGGTACCAATATTTCGTCACCACTTATTGTTGATGGTACGATTATGGAAGGTGTTGAATCATTCAATTATCTGGGATGTAAAATTGCGAAAGACAGTGGCTCTGCAGCCGATATTGGTGACCGAATCAACAAGGCCCGTGGTGCGTTCCTAAAATTGTACAAAATTTGGCGCGCTAACAACATTTCACAGAAAACGAAGTTACGGATATTCAATTGTAGCGTTAAATCTGTCCTACTATATGGCTGCACTACATGGAGCCTTACAAAACTGACCTTGAAGAAAATTCAAACGTTCGTGAATCGGTGCCTGAGACAGATATTACGTGTATACTGGCCGAATTGGATATCCAATGAGGATCTTTGGAATCGGGCAGATTGTAGTTCCATCGAATTTGATATACGGAGACGTAAATGGACATGGATCGGTCATATTTTAAGGCGACCTGCAAGCGATATTGCTAGAGCTTCACTAGAGTGGAACCCTCAAGGTCAACGACAACCAGGCCGACCACGAAATACATGGATCAGGTGCATAAGACACGAATATGAAACAGCTCGAATAACCTGGAACGCAATTAAACTACTTGCCAGAGACAGAATTAGATGGAGAGAATTCGTTGACGCCCTATGTTCTTCGTGAACAATTTATTTAAGTATTTTTATGTTACATCGCTGTATCTATATTGTATTTAAATAAATAAAGGACATATATATAATAGTAAATATATTTGAACTAAATATGAAATTGATTTATTATTTTTAACATATTTCTGGTCATTTTGGCATTAATTTTGACAACATTGGTTTATGGGTTAAGAAGTTATGAGCAACAGTGGCTCTGCAGCCGATATTGGTGACCGAATCAACAAGGCCCGTGGTGCGTTCCTAAAATTGTACAAAATTTGGCGCGCTAACAACATTTCACAGAAAACGAAGTTACGGATATTCAATTGTAGCGTTAAATCTGTCCTACTATATGGCTGCACTACATGGAGCCTTACAAAACTGACCTTGAAGAAAATTCAAACGTTCGTGAATCGGTGCCTGAGACAGATATTACGTGTATACTGGCCGAATTGGATATCCAATGAGGATCTTTGGAATCGGGCAGATTGTAGTTCCATCGAATTTGATATACGGAGACGTAAATGGACATGGATCGGTCATATTTTAAGGCGACCTGCAAGCGATATTGCTAGAGCTTCACTAGAGTGGAACCCTCAAGGTCAACGACAACCAGGCCGACCACGAAATACATGGATCAGGTGCATAAGACACGAATATGAAACAGCTCGAATAACCTGGAACGCAATTAAACTACTTGCCAGAGACAGAATTAGATGGAGAGAATTCGTTGACGCCCTATGTTCTTCGTGAACAATTTATTTAAGTATTTTTATGTTACATCGCTGTATCTATATTGTATTTAAATAAATAAAGGACATATATATAATAGTAAATATATTTGAACTAAATATGAAATTGATTTATTATTTTTAACATATTTCTGGTCATTTTGGCATTAATTTTGACAACATTGGTTTATGGGTTAAGAAGTTATGAGCAATTAAGATGAATTCTTATATTTGCCACGCCATTTTGTGTCAATGCGTTGTTTTGTAGTTGTTGATTTTTTTAGTGTGCGTTGTTTTGTGCTTGTTATTGTTAGTTGGATTAGTAAAACTAAAAAATATGTAAAAACGTGACTTCACATGACGCAAAAAATATATTCCGGAACGGTGTTCAAAGCAGATTAGGGTGGGCAGCTTTTTTACATAAAAAAGTGATTTTGGGATTCGCTAATGTACAGTTCAATAATATTAATTTTTTTATGGCATTAAAACATTTTATATACATGTGTTTCAAAATAGAATAATAGAAATATACTTTCAAAGAAGTTACTTTTTCCTGAAAAAAACCATGGATATGTAATAGTAGTATTTTAACAATGACATCTATTGTATTTTATTTTTCTATTTCATATGAAACATACAAAAATTTATATTTATGAAAATAAAATCTTGGGAATAACTTAAATGTATTTGCGGTTTTATTTAACCACGATTAGACGAAAACTTGATCTGCTTAAAGTTTAAGTTAAATGTGAATAAAGGATTAAAGAAAAAAATATTAAAATGTTAGTTATATAAAATTACACTGTGCTCGAATATGGCACTTTTTTTAACAAGCTGGGCACCTACTGGTAAAGTTAATTCGAGTACGCTGAATTTAATGGTGCTAGCCGTTTTTCCAAGTTAGCGCTCATTTTCGTGATATTCTCGATTTAAAAATTTGATGCTTAAGTAGAATAAAAACAATATTTTTAAACTTTTGCGATAATTTTTAAATTTAAAACCATTCAAGTCTGGTAAACTAACATAACAAACCATAATACCGTGATTTTTTTTCGCGAAACAATTTTTTGTTAGCAAAAAATCTTGATTTTCGTGATAAAATTGGTTCAATACAAATATTTTTAGTTTGATATGAATTTACGACAGCCATCTGGTAAAGCTAGTTCGTGTACAATAAATCCCATTGTAATATCATTTTTTTCAAAGTTGGCGTATGCATTAGCGATATTCGCGATTAATTTTTTTTTTTTATTTTTAAGTAAAAAAAACAATTTTTTTATATTATTTAGACAATTGCTGAATGTTTATTATCTAAACTCAATTTTCAAAAAAAAAAAAATATTCGCGGAATTTTTTTTTGCGAATTTTTTTTTTCGCGAAATTTTTTTTCCAAATTTTTTTTATTTTGCAATTAATATATGAAAATGAGTAAAATACAATACATAACAGACACAAAATTTTTGGAAATTTTTTTTTTTGCGGATTTTTTTTTTGTCGCGGAAAAATTTTTTTTTCGCGAAAAAATACTAAATTTTCTAAATTTGGATTTGGCACAGTGTTATTATTATATAAAACACTAGCTATACCCGGTCCGCGTTGCTGGTCCTAAGAAAAAAACTGTTTTATATTGCATCTTAATTTAAATATAGTGTCGGACAAAATTAAAGCACGGGTCCGGGTCCAGCAAGTAACCTTTGGTTCCACCCTCGGTTAGCACTATCTATAGGAAATCTCAACAAAATCGGTTTTTGCGTGATTTCGAAACAGACAGACATATCGTTAAGTATAGTACAAAGGGGCGTGTCATTTAACTCATTTTTATCGAATCGTGATAGTCTAAAGTTCCATGCTGCATCCTCGATTAGTATTATCTCTGCTGCAAATTTCATTGACATCAGTTTTGCCGTTTTTGTGTGGTTGCGAAAGAGGAGGAAATAACTTTTTATTTATGATAAACGGGAGTGACATTTTATACCCTTTTGCCGAATCGCGCTCTACATATGACCTACAGTTCCCGCTCGGTTAGTTCTATCTAGCAGTGACTGATTCGGCTTATCCCTTTTTGCGTGATTTCAAAACAGGCGATATAACGTTCAATATAAAACAAAGGGGAGTGGCAATTTACGCCTCTTTGTTCAATCGTGGTCAGTATAGTACAAAGGTACAAAGGTACCCTTTTCCAATAACGATCTTGTATGACCTACATACATATGCACTTGGTTAGCACTGTATGTAGTGAAAATGTCAATAGAATCGGTTCAGCTGTTTTTGCGTGATTGAGAAATAGGCAGACAACGTCCAGTATAGTACAAAGGGGCGTGGCATTTTACGCCCATTTTTTCAATTGTAGTATAACATGGCCTATAGTTCTGCACTCGGTTAACAGTATCAGTGCTGAAAATTTAATTAAAATCGAATCAACAGTTTTTGTGTTATTGCGAAGAATGCAGAAATAACATTCAATTAAATAAAAGGGGCATGGCATTTTTCGCCCATTTGTCCGATCACGCTCTAATTTGGCACATAGTTAGTACTTGGTTAGAACTATCGTTGGTTTAAATTTCATTAAAATCGGTCTATCCGTTTTTTATATGTAGATGTCATTAGTGGTGGCGATGTAAAAATTCGATTTGGCCCACACCTCCGCCCACAGACAAAAAAGCATGGCATTTTACGCCCATTTGTCCGATTACGCTCTAATTTGGCATATAGTTAGTACTCGGTTAGTACTATCTTTGGTTTAAATTTCATCACAATCGGTCCATCTGTTTTTTATATATAGATGTCATTAGTGGTGCAATGTGAAAATTCGATTTTGCCACGCCCCTCCGCCCACAGGCAGAAAATCGAAAATCTGACCGCACAGTGTTACTCCCCAGGCTATTCTGAATATTCCCTGAAAATTCCATCAAGATCGGTCCAGCCGTTTTCGAGTCCATACGGAACATACATACATACCCACATACATACACACATCCATTTTTATATATATAGATTTTCAAATAAATATTTTTAGTAAATTTTTTCTATCTCGAGATCTTTTTCTTTTACTAGTTTAAACAAGAAAATTATAGCCGTTCAAGACCGACCATATAATACCCTATACCAGTGTTTTCCGGAAAATAGGTCTGAAGTCCAAACTTAGACCGATTGGAAACATCTTTTGTTCCATCTTTTATTGGTGTTGAAAATACACAAAAACCAAGTTTGAGTGAAATAGGTTTTTATTTCTAGCCAATAGACCGACGTTACTGAATATCGGCCGAAATTTCTACATAAGGTCAATGTCCAAAAATGGTCCAATTATACAATTAAAAAAATTTTTATACCAATCATCAAATTGTAGGTGATTGATTGAAAATTCTTTCTATCAAAAATTTTTTCGATTTTGATCAAAAATTTGATCAATTTTTTTTTTAAAGTCAATCAAAATAATGATTGATTTAACAAATGAAATGTAAGCTTATGACAAAATTATCAAAAAATTGAAGGGCTTATTGTAAAAACTCGATAAGCAACATTTCATTTATGGCGATTTTTGCCTTAAAACTTTTGAAATAATGTAAAAAATATAACTTTAGCAAACTTCCATATTTTAGATACTTGTACGAAGGGTTTAAGCTAGACTTCTGTCAAAAATCTGTCTGTGGAACATCAGTAGAACGCAAAGAACACCAAAAAATAAAATGTTGCTTATCAAGTTTTTGCAGTAAGCCCTTCAATTCATCTTTTTTGCTTTCCAATATCCCAGCAAAATTTTCTGTTGCAAAGAACCGATTGTGGAACAACTTATACTTCCCTAGAACCTGTTCTAATTCTTGTGCAACACCGATTCTTTTTACAAAGGAATTGTCCCAAAAGCAACAGGTGTTTGTAAGCAAAATTAGAACATATTTTTGTTCCTCGGAATCAGTTCTAGAAGTAAAATTTGGAACAGAAATGAGAATTAAAGAAATATTTTGAAATGCATTAATTTATTAAACAAAGATAAAAACAATCACATATAACATGGAATATTTACATTTTTTTAACATATATTTATCCATTTTCGCCTCCAAAGTTGCATTTTGGGCCTTACAATAATGACATACCAGAACATGGATTTTCTGCAAACAAAAATGAAAAACATAATATTATTAGTATTTGACCCGACCCAGACAATGAAATATTAATTTACTCACCTTTGTTTCAACAATTTTCACGATTTTATCCTGCCATTTTAATAGAATTTCGTGTTGTTTTCTTGTTTAACAAAAATAAATTGATATTCTTTTTTTAATTTTTTTGACACATAATTTTTTTTTTAATTCCTGAGAAGCAAAATGTTATGAAACTTTGATTGCAGAGAACAAGCTTCACCATAATTTTCACTTAACTTGTTCTGAATAATTAAAGTGTAATAGTGTTTGGTTGCCGAAGAACCTGTTCTAGAACAAGTGTTGTCAGAATCGGTTCTGAAAAATTTTCCTGGGATGTTGCCAACAATAAAAAAGTAAAACCCGGTTATTTTGTATATTTTTGAATTAATCTATTTAAATAAATTAAAGCGAAAAACTTATGGTATGTTGAAAATTTGTAATTCGACAGTTAAAAAAAATAACAACAAATTTTAATCAAAACATTGATTGACTCATTTAAAATTTGTTGATCAATAGATTTAATTGAAAAATATTTTTTTGTGTATAGTAAGATGTAATCTATATATAAGGAGTGAGATCATAAAAATGTTAACACACATAAAGTTAAATAAAAAACAGACTACTGAATTTTAAGACTTCAAACCAAATTTTTATTAAATAAAATTTAATACAAAATCATAACAAAAAAACCGCATGGAACTCTAACCACTACGAACAAAGTTATCCACTTTTTCCGGAAACCCTCCCATTAAGGCTTTTATGGTAGTTTCTGTCACCTTTTTAGAGCAGGTGGTCCATCTACGTTTGAAATCTTGCATGTCCTGGGAGACCTTTTTTGTGCCCTTTAATTCTTTTTTAACAAGAGCCCAATATCTCTCCACTGGCCTGAGCTCCGGGCCGTTTGGTGGATTTGCCTCTCTTGGTACAAAAACCACATTATTATCATTATACCACTCCAGCGCTTTCTTGCTGTAGTGACAAGATGCTAAATCGGGCCAAAAGTAAGTGGATACATTGTGCTGACTCAAGAACGGAAGAAGTCTCTTCTGCAAACACTCCTTGATATAAATTTCGCTGTTTATAGAGCCAGATGTCACAAATGACTGGCTTCTTTGGCCGCAGCTACATATGGCTTGCCATACTAGGAATTTTTTGGGGAATTTCGTTTGCTTTTTTGACCGAAATTTTTCCGCAACATTTCCTCGAACATCGGAAACATAAAATTCTTGACCAGGGAGCTGCGCAAAATCAGCCAGGACATAAGTTTCGTCGTCCATTACACAACAGTTGTATTTTTTTATAAAATTTGATTTCAATTTTCTAGCTCTGGTTTTGGCCTCCAAATTTTTAAAAGCGTTTCTATCGGGAACTTTTTGAACTTTGTAGGACTTTAGTCCCGCCTTACGTTTCACTTTACGTACAAAAAAGTCTGAGCATTGGGCTAACCGAGCTGTTTTTCTGCCAGATGTGTTAGGAGCTCTCTTAAGGATGCTTTTAACTTTATATGCCTTACCAATGTTACGATAACCAGTCGTTGTTCCTGTTCCCGGCTTCCTTTCAATTGTTAGGTGTTCCAGATACCTTTTTACCACTTTTGAAACTGTTTGGCGGCATACATTAGTTTCTTTGGCAATTTTTTTGTATGTCCATGTTTGGTTTTGTTGAAAATATTTAATTATTTTTGAACGCACTTTTCTTTCATCGTCCATTGTGTAAAAAATTGCAAATTAAAACTCATGATGTAAATTAATTTATTAACTGACATATTTTTAAAATGTAAACTGCCGAAAAAAAAAAATTTGGAAGCTTTACACCAAAGTTGTAGGCAAAAATGTGTGTTAACATTTTTATGATCTCACTCCTTATAAAGTAGTTGCGTGACTGACTGATGCCTGATGACTGACTGACATACTAATCACGCATCATCCCACAGCCCAAACCACTGAAGCTAGAGTCTTGAAATTTGGATTGTAGTTTCACCTCCTGGAATACATATCCGCTAAGGCTGGGTTTTTGGAAATGTTGATTTTAAGGGGTAAAAACGAAGGGTTGAAAAAGGGGAAAAAGCGAGTACTTTGGTACTTTTTATTTTTTCTGAAAAAAATTCAATTAATTTGAAATTTGAAATTTAGGATTCCTGAAATAATGGCCCTGGAAACTTTAAATTTGGAATGCATGGTCATTTAGCGAAAAAAGATTTCTAAAAAAGGTAAAGAATTTTTTGTTTTTTAGCGCAAGTAAGCGCATGTTCGGAACGAAATGAAAGCCACATGGGACTAATCGGAATGGAACAGGGAATCAAATGGAATAAAACAGGGAACGAAATGAGGACTTGAAATTTGGAATGGAGGTGCGCCTCCCGAAGTATAGATCTGAGTTTTTGGAAAGGTTGATTCTAGGGAATAGGATTAAAAAAGGTATTTCGGTACTTTTTATATTTCCATAAACCAATGAAGCTAGAGACTTGAAATTTGGAATATAGATGCACCTCCCGGAAAATAGGTCCACTAAGGCTTGGGTTTTGGAAATGTTGATTTTTTTATAGTTTCACAAACCAATGAAGCTAGAGATTTTAAATTTGAAATGTAGCTGCATCTCCCGGAATATAGATCCACTAAGGCTGGGTTTTTTGAAATAATGATTCTATGGGGGCAAAACGGGTAAAAAGGTATTTTGGTACTTTTTAGATATACTTAAATAATGGTTTTATTAGCTTGAAATTTGGAATGTAGCATCCCATGCTTAAATAAAGGTCATAAAATGTTAAAATTGGGAATGTAGGATCCAACAACAGAAAAAAACTATGAAAAATTTATTTTTTGGAAATTCCGATTCCGATCTAAGGGGATAAAAACGAGTACTATGGTACCTTTTATATTTTCTGAAATAATTATAATGGAAATTTGGAATGTAAGATTGACTAGCGAAATAAAATATTCCCAAAAGAATAAATTTTGGAAATTCTGATTCCTAAGGAAATCAATTAAAAAAGGGAATGACCATATTAACTTGAAATTTTGAATGTAGCATCATCTAACGGGAAAAAATCCCCCCAAAAATTACTTTTTGGTACTGTTTATATTTTCTTAAATAGAGGTCATAAAAACTTAAAATTAGGAATGTATGATCCAACAACAGAAAAGAAATCTGTAAAAAGTACTTTTTTCGAAATTTCGATTATAAGGGAGTAAAAACGAGCACTTTGGTACTTTTCATATTATTTGAAACTTAAAATTTGGAATGTAGAATCGTCTAGCGAAAAAAACGTTCCCAAAAGATTTTTTTTTTTAAATTCTGATTCCTAAGGAGTAAAATGGGTACTTTTTAAATTGTCTGAAACAAAATGAGGGGCAAAATGATTCTTTTTAATTTAATGATCTTATCCCTAGAAACTCTTTTGTTCTTTAACGGATACTATTCGAAAAGGAATGAACACCATATTGAATGAAATTGAATGGAGCAGGGACCCAAATGGAATAGAACAGGGAACGAAATGGAATGAAACTGGGAACGAATTCAAATGAAAATATTTTCAATTTTTTTTTACTAAATTTTTTTTTCTGTACTAAAATTTGTTTATCAATTAATTTTTCAGTAATTTTTTTGTTTCATTCATACATATTTGTTCATATTTTTATAAAATTTTTTCATTAAATTTTTGACTCAAAGTTTTATTTACTTAATTTTTTTTTTGCTCAAATTAATAAATCAATGGCCCTTACCACAAGAAAACAAAAAGTCTATTTTAACAAAAGTTTTATTTTAAATTTCAAATTTTCAATACATTTTTTGAAAGTCGATTTTAAAAACAAAAACAATTTGTATGGAAATAAAATTAAAAGCTCATTTTAAATTTATTTTATTTTCTTGTGGTAAAGCTGAATGTTTTTTTTTTTTTTAACGTAAGACTGTCTTACTTATTATATCTTATTGTAAGTGTTGTGATCATCATAAGCACAGTTTTTGTAAAGGCTTAACACATATATAGTATATATAAAGATTCCATAGCGAAAAGTTCAAAAAATGGGTCATTTATTATCATTTTAAAATTTTTCTGTATTTACGGGCAACGAAATACCCTTCGCACGCTAGTAGGGTTATAAAAGTAGACATTTAACACCTTTAAACTAAATTTGTATCAAATATTTTTTATTTTGATGAATTTTAAGAGTTTTATGTATGTGTAAATCGGGAGGGTGGTTTGCATAAGGAAACCGTGTAAAACTTGTCCAATTCTCCTAAAATTTGAAATGATGATAAGAACACACAATATGTTTACCTGCATAATTTCAAAAGGCTACCTGTTAAAATGCGGCTAAATTCAAAGGATACGTTTGTATTAAGGGGCTAGGTCCAAACATCGACCGATTTTATGGCTTCTCAATAGGCTTACGTAAACAGAAGCCTAAGTTTAAATTATGCTTACTTCTTCTGTACATCAAAAACTAATAAAATATGTCTTGCGAATATCAAATTACGAATATTTTTCAAATCGGTCTAACAGTTTTTGAGATATCGATGTGGGAAATTTGAAAAAATGGAGGGGTTTTCCTACGTCAAAGAAATTAAAAATATAATTTCATAATTTCTTCTCTTGACGCTTTTAAAGAACTTGAGACAATCTTTGATTTAAACTTAATTAAAACCAAAGCCGATAATTTTTACTCATGGCGCTCTTTGATCAATGTTTTTGATTTTTGGCAAATTTCCAGCAAAAATTTTGGATTTTTAGATAATGAAAACACTAAAAAGAACAAATGAGAGTGGTAAATTCGGCTATCTTTTATACCGTCCAATCTTTAACACCCTCCAATATGCGAAAAAAATTTAAAACAATGTTTGACTGGGCCGCTTTTTTTCTTGGGAAGGAACTGTGAGTTGGGGGACTCCTCTAACCTCGCAGTATATATTTACAAGTTTACTTTATTCTGCTTTGGTCACTAAAGTAGAGATGGGCGCGTGAATGATTTTTAACTCACACTTACTCACGCTCACGACAGGAAATTTTGAATCACGTACACTCACTCACGAGCATATTTTTTCTACTCACACTTACTCACAATCACGTGAGTAAATTTAATTCAACTCACACTCAAGTGCACTCACGCAAGCTTCACTCACACTCACGTTGACTTACACTCACGAAACACTTATTTATACAAAAAAAAAAAATCAAAAACTAAAATTTCAAAAATCTTTAAAAATTTTTAGCAAAATTTTCAGTTCAGCGAAATTTTACATGTTTTTTTTGCTTTTTTCTGGACGAAATATTAAATTAAGCCATATTTTACAATTTTTTGTTGCTTTTTTTTGGTACAAAAGGAAATAAGAAGAGAAAATAAATCACGCAAACTCACGCACACTGACTCACGCAAAAATATTACTCACGCACACTCACTTACGCAATTTTTTTCTCCACTCATACTCACTCACAATCACGTGATTAAAATTGAAATCAGTCACAATCACGCGTGATCACGCGTGAATCACGTGAATCACGCTCTAATCTGCTCATGTGCCCATCTCTACACTAAAGTATTATAATTTTATTATTATTTAATTTTTTTTTGTCCACTACATTTTCTAATGCCCTGGGCCCAAACAAGTCTTTGAACTTCTGCAAACTTTAAAAGGTTTCATTTGTTGAACAAAAAAATAGAAAAAACATCTAAAAAGCTGGATTTTTTCAGAGGTTGGTTAGTTCTTCAAGGGTAAAGTTTTTTCCCTCTGGTCCGATTTCATTAATTTCCGAACTTAACCTGCCTAGGACCAGTAGATATATTTCTGTCAAACTTGAGCAGTCTAGCTCTTTTTTTTTTTTGGACTACATCGTATTAACTACAGACGGACATAAGGGCGGACGGACTTCGCTAAAATATCTTAGAATTGATCACTGATCAATAACACTGTGCAACACGATTTTGTATCTTGGATGTTACCAAAAAAAATTAAAGTATACCAACAGTAGAGCAAAACCCCCGAAGGGTTTTGAAAACTTAGCTCGATTTCTTTTTTATGGCCCACTGAAGTTTTTAACTTTTTTTCAAAGGCGTTTTGAATAAGTCACAAAATAAATATTAAATCTAATTCTGAGGTAAACCATGTTAGCACATGTCTTCAGTAAAATTTGATGGCGGTTCTTTTCTTAGAATATATTAACCCTTTATTTCCCATTTTTAGGGGTCATTTTGGTCCTTTTTTCAAATATCCTCATAGAACACCAATAAAACGTGCCCCATACTGTTGTTGGAGGGCATAAAAGCCAGCGAAACATTAATTCAGTAATTTTGGCATGCTGAATAGAAATATCAATAACTTTCTGAATCTTTTAGCGGTTCTCGAGATATCACTATTTGAAATTTGTCAACAAATTTCTAAAAATTACGGGTTTTTCCTACGTTTAAGAATTTTTTTTTTGACAATTTAAGAGAGATTTAGCCAAATCTCATGGTTTTAATTAGTAAAGGAAATAATGACCTCGAGCTACTCAAAATATAATATTTTTAAGGTGGAATAAAACAATTTTTATTTGTTGATAAAAATTAATTAATTTAAACAAAATGGTTATCACGCCAAGGTTAATGCCCCATATATGGTATTACACTCGCAAATTTATATATGGTGCATTTCATATCAAATCGCACACTTTGAAACTTTTTTTTTTAGATTTTCTCAATTTGCTTACAGGTTTTAGTACCCTTCGAAAAATCTTTCGTGATAAATTTTCAGATTTTTTTGATGACCTGTTCAAAAGATATTGAATCTTTAAAAATTGGTAGTTTGTTCCGTTATTTATAACTTCTTCAAAAATGGTCCAAATTCCAAATTTTTCGTTTTCAAAATTTTTGTTTTTTACGTATTTAAAAAAAAAAACTTAAAAAATTCTTAAAAGTGTTAAGTTTTTACATTTAAATCTAATTTTTGAAAATGCGTTTGATTTGATTTTTCTTAAATTTTTTGTGGAAAACTTCTATCGTCTTCGATCGTAATACTACTATTTTTAAAATTTTTTGAAAAAATGTTATTGTAATTTTCCAAAAATCATTTCTACTGCTCCAATAGTGCGTCGTAGAGCGGTCAATAATAAGACCGACAACCTTTAATTTTTACGCTTAATAATTTTTTCAGAAAAAAACTAATACTCTATCTTAACTTTTAAAGGGGCGACCATACAAAATGACCTATTTTTAAATTTTCTCCAACCCCTCTAACTGCCCTAAAAGTGCCCTAAGAGCAGTTAAATATATGACCGCCCCCCAAAATTTTTTTTTAATCCAAACATTTTCTCTGAACACACGTTGAACACGGTTGTTATCAATACGTTCAAAATAAACTATTTTCTGCTTTTTCAAATTCTTAAATTAAATATTCAAATTTGTCAAAACTTTTAAGGGAGCAACGGGCCCCGCCACTCTATTCCATCTGTCATGCTTAATAAGCATAGTTAAAATCAAATGCTTTTTTAGAATGTGACTTTGAAATACCAAAAAAAAATATACCATAAATATTTATGGGTCAGTAACACATTAGCAATCAAAACATATGAATTGCTAATATAATTGCTAAAGCCCATATGATGTTGTCTTTTTTGCATCTTTCTTTCTTATTACACTGCGTGACAAAACTAACCACTATTTTAGAAAACAAGAGGTACGACCATCATTTCAATATATTTAGGACATGCTGAATCGAATGGCGTACTCCGTTTTTCGATGTATGGTACAGTTTTCTTGTAAAATGTCATTAAAGATTAGCTGATTTTCAGCTGCTTTTTTAACAAAAAAAATTCCAAAGCTAATGATTTTTAAATTTTATGGCATGAAAAACAAAGATATAACTTGTAGCAATATTTCTAATATAAATTTGGTTTAAAGCTTTTCATCTTAAGCCCTTAAATTCGCGGATTTCTTCATTTTTTTAAGTTTTCGCGAAATTAACCGCTAAATTGGTCTCTGATAAAAAACTTGCATTTTGTGGATCATAAAGGCGTCCATGACACTACGAATAGTGGACAAAAAACATCTATATTATATGGACCATCATGATGAAAATCGCGAAAGACCGTTTTTCTGTATATGGCAGCATCACTTTAGGAGATGATTTGAGGCTTCATCTTTTAGTATATAATGTGGGAACCTTAAACAACTAACTGACCAAAAATTCGGCCAAAAAAGTTTTCATTTGCAAAAGTTATCTCAACAAAAACTATAATTATTGTATCGCAAACACTGAAATAATAGTTTTTGTTAAGATAACTTTTGCAAATAAAAACTTTTTTGGCCGAATTTTTGGTCAGTTAGTTGTTTAAGGTTCCCACATATACTAAAAGATGGAACCTTAAATCATCTCCTAAAGTGATGCTGCCATATACAGAAAAACGGTTTTTCGCGATTTTCATCATGATGGTCCATATAATATAGCTGTTTTTTGTCCACTATTCGTATTGTTAGGAATGCATTTTTGATTCATTAAAAGCAAGTTTTTTATCAAAGACCAATTTGGCTGTTAATTTCGCGAAAACCTTAAAAAATGAAGAAATTCGCGAATTTAAGGGCTTAAATAGAAAAGCTTTAAACCAAATTTGCATAAGAAATGTTGCTACAAGTCATATCATTGTTTTCCATGTCATAAAATTTATAAAACATTTACTTTGCAAATTTTTTTGTTAAAAAACTGGCTCGAAATCAGCAAAACTTTAACGATATTTTGCAAGAAAACTGTACCATACATCGAAAAACGGAGTACGCCATTCGAATCAGCATGTCCGAAATATATAGAAATGATGTTTATTTTTTAGTGTTCCGCAGTGTTATTTGTAGGGGTTTTCTGAAAAAATAAAAAATTACTTCAAACTAAATTTAAATTTTCAATTTTTATACCCTCCACTCTAGTGATAGAGGGTATATATAAGTTTGTCATTCCATTTGTAACACCTCGAAATATTGGTCTAAGACCCCTAAAGTATATATATTCATGATCCTCGATCGATTTTAAGACGATCTAGCGATGTCCGTCCGTCCGTCTGTCCGTCCGTCTGTCTGTTGAAAACACGCTAAATTTTGAAACACATTACGGAGGCTCCTGAAGTTTGGCATATATGTTATGCATTTACCTGGTCAGGTTGGTATTGCAATCCAGCGAAATCGGTCCAGTGGGTCAAAAGGCTTTTTCGTGAATTTACGAGATAAAACACACACTAACTTTCGAAAGGCAATTCTGAGGATGCTGAAGCTTGGCATATATATTTGTCGTTCCCCGGGCCTAGTTCGATTTGAATTTCAGCCAAATCGGTCCAGTGGTTCAGAAGTTACTAGCAAAACCGTGAATTTCAGATTAGTTTCACCTTAAATTCATGAGTTGAAAACCCGTTAAACATGTTTTAAAAACATTGGTAAGTCACAAAAATATTTTACAACGTATTTTTGTCACTCAAAAATATTTTTATACCAAAACAAAAAAAAAAAAAAATACAGTCGAAAAAATTTTACACTCAAAAAAAAAATTTTACACTCAAAAAAAAAAAAATAGTAAATTATTTATTTTTTTCAAAAATTACTAAAAAAAAAATTTTTTAAACCAAATAAAATATTTCTAATCAAAACTGTTATTTTTTTCACGTTAGAAAAAAATTTATTATCACTTAAAATGGGTATTGTGGAGGGTATTCATAGATTTGGCCAAGTCGAATTTAACTTTTCTACTTGTTTTGTATAAAATTTCTACACAAAGACAAGAAAATGTTTTCAAAAAAGACAACATCATACCGGCGTAAATCTCCCTATTTTAATACATAAATTGTCACATCCACTATATATTTTAATTAAATTTTTTTTTTTATTTTGATGTATAAAACATATTTTTTAATTGCTATAAAGAAATATTCTTTTAAGTTTAACTTTATTCATTTTTAAATAAAACAAGGGGGCAACAATAAAAATCTAACAACATATAATGACCCCCCAAGTAGTAAATCATATATGTACAAATCTTTCTTTGCTTATTATGTACACTAGGGTGGCGCAAATAATGACTTTTTCCGAATTTCGTCGTTTGGCTGCGCAAAATATCGTTCCTTTTGGTTTTTTTACCCTTTTTCAAATTTTAAATCTCGAAAAATCTCAGATTCTGAGACAATTTTTCTATAGAAAAAGTCTCAGATTCTCAGATTCTAAGACAATTTTTCTATAGAAAAAGTCTCAGATTCTCAGATTCTGAGACAATTTTTCTATAGAAAAAGTCTCAGATTCTCAGATTCTGAGACAATTTTTCTATAGAAAAAGTCTCAGATTCTGAGACAATTTTTCTATAGAAAAAGTCTCAGATTCTGAGACAATTTTTCTATAGAAAAAGTCTCAGATTCTGAGACAATTTTTCTATAGAAAAAGTCTCAGATTCTGAGACAATTTTTCTATAGAAAAAGTCTCAGATTCTGAGACAATTTTTCTATAGAAAAAGTCTCAGATTCTGAGACAATTTTTCTATAGAAAAAGTCTCAGATTCTGAGACAATTTTTCTATAGAAAAAGTCTCAGATTCTGAGACAATTTTTCTATAGAAAAAGTCTCAGATTCTGAGACAATTTTTCTATAGAAAAAGTCTCAGATTCTGAGACAATTTTTCTATAGAAAAAGTCTCAGATTCTGAGACAATTTTTCTATAGAAAAAGTCTCAGATTCTGAGACAATTTTTCTATAGAAAAAGTCTCAGATTCTGAGACAATTTTTCTATAGAAAAAGTCTCAGATTCTGAGACAATTTTTCTATAGAAAAAGTCTCAGATTCTGAGACAATTTTTCTATAGAAAAAGTCTCAGATTCTGAGACAATTTTTCTATAGAAAAAGTCTCAGATTCTGAGACAATTTTTCTATAGAAAAAGTCTCAGATTCTGAGACAATTTTTCTATAGAAAAAGTCTCAGATTCTGAGACAATTTTTCTATAGAAAAAGTCTCAGATTCTGAGACAATTTTTCTATAGAAAAAGTCTCAGATTCTGAGACAATTTTTCTATAGAAAAAGTCTCAGATTCTGAGACAATTTTTCTATAGAAAAAGTCTCAGATTCTGAGACAATTTTTCTATAGAAAAAGTCTCAGATTCTGAGACAATTTTTCTATAGAAAAAGTCTCAGATTCTGAGACAATTTTTCTATAGAAAAAGTCTCAGATTCTGAGACAATTTTTCTATAGAAAAAGTCTCAGATTCTGAGACAATTTTTCTATAGAAAAAGTCTCAGATTCTGAGACAATTTTTCTATAGAAAAAGTCTCAGATTCTGAGACAATTTTTCTATAGAAAAAGTCTCAGATTCTGAGACAATTTTTCTATAGAAAAAGTCTCAGATTCTGAGACAATTTTTCTATAGAAAAAGTCTCAGATTCTGAGACAATTTTTCTATAGAAAAAGTCTCAGATTCTGAGACAATTTTTCTATAGAAAAAGTCTCAGATTCTGAGACAATTTTTCTATAGAAAAAGTCTCAGATTCTGAGACAATTTTTCTATAGAAAAAGTCTCAGATTCTGAGACAATTTTTCTATAGAAAAAGTCTCAGATTCTGAGACAATTTTTCTATAGAAAAAGTCTCAGATTCTGAGGCAATTTTTCTATAGAAAAAGTCTCAGATTCTGAGACAATTTTTCTAGTGAAAATTCCTATAGGGAGTGTAAGTCAAAAGTTCCTCACACGTCCATCTCTAAAATAAGCAACAAAATCTAGTTTGGTACAAAACACAAATATTCGAATCCCTCATCTCTAATAAAGAAGAAAGGACAAAAGTAGGAACGTAGCAAATAGAATCACATTTATAACAACAAATGCAATGCGCATTTGAAATCGTAAATTTTATGTTCAACTAATAAAAAAAAGTAAGAATTAAAATGAAGAAAAGAAGAAATAAAAATGAATGATGAACAGAATGGATGAAAAAAAAAAAATACAACTAAAACACACACACACAAGTTTACTCAAATACAAATACATATAACACTATGCAACAAATTTTGAAAACTCCTAAGACCAGTACCGTTTTAACCATTGGGGCACACTGGGCACTTGCCTAGGGTCCCCGGGCCAAAATAAATAGTCACAGACTTTGAGACATTTTTCGTATAGAAAAAATCTCAGATTATGAGACACTTTTCTTTGTTATACAGAAAAAGTCTCAGACTACGAGACATTTTTCTTATGGAAAAAGTCTTAGATTCTGAGACATTTTTCGTGTAGATTAAGTCTTAGATTCGGAGACATTTGTCGTGCAGATAAAGTCTCAGATTCTGAGACATTTTTCGTATTGAGGAAGTCTCAGATCTGAGACGTTGTTCTTATAAAAAAATCTCAATTACTGAAACATTTTCGTACAAAAATATTCTCAGATTCTAAAACATTTTTTCTAATGAAATTGTTACAGATTCTGAGACATTTTTTGTATAGAAAAAATTTTAGATTCTTAGACATTTTTAATATCGAAAAGTTTCAGATTCTGAGACATTTTGCGTATAGAAAAAGTTGCCCAAGTGTCGAAGACTCTGTTTTTTGCGTCTGAAACTTCCATATGTCTGTCCGTCCGTCTGTCTGTTGAAAACATGATAAAACCCTAATGAAGAGTGATAGAGGAGTGAACCTGTTGAACATATCTTAGAGTTCTACACTGATTTAATTTGTAAGCTAGTAGAAAAAACGATCTTTTTTTTTTACAAAAAAAAATTTTTTTTACTCTAAATAAAATATTTCTAATCAAAATTGTTAATTTTTTCACGTTAGAAAATGTACTGTCCTTTAAAAAGGGCATTGTAAATTAAATTCATAGATTCGGCCAAGTCGAATTTAACTTTTCTACTAGCTTACAAATTAAATCAGTGTAGAACTCTAAGATATGTTTAACAGGTTCACTCCTCTATCACTCTTCATTAGGGTTTTATCATGTTTTCAACAGACAGAGTGTAAATTTTTTTTTCGTTTAAATATAGTTACAAAAATACATTGTAAAGTAATTTTATGTGCTACCAATGTTTTAAGAGTTTGTGTTTTTAAAGCTCTGTTTTTTTAACATGTGAATTTATGAAATCAATCGGATTTTCACTGGACCGATTTGGCTGAAATTTAATAAAATCCAGACCAGGGGAACAAAAAATATATGTGCGGATCTTTAGCATCTTCAGAATTGTCTTTCGAAAGTTAGTGTGTTTTTTTATCTCGTAAATTCGCGAAAAAACCTTGAAGAAATTCTTTTTGCTTATATCTTTCTAACCACTGGACCGATTTGGCTGAATTCCAATACCAACCTGACCAGGTAAATGACCAACATATGTATATGCCAAATTTCTGTAGCCCCCGTTAAGTCCTTCAAAAGTTAGAGTGTTTTCAACAGAGCGAATGGACATCGCTAGATCGTCTTAAATCGATTGAGGATTATGAATATATATACTTTATAGGGTCCTAGATCAATAATTCGAGGTGTTACAAACGGAATGACAAACTTATATATACCCTCTATCACTGTAGTGGTAGGGGGTATATATGTATAAGGGGGTATATAAGTCTGGTTATTAAAAAAAAATTTAATAACCAGACACAAAATTAATGTTGCATAGTGTAATCTTCCATTGACTTTAACAACAGTTTAGCTAGTTAACACCAGACTTAATATTAGCACGACATGAAACACTTGCTCATTCACACACACACATATATAAATACTTGTTTATGTGTATTTATTAAAAACCAACCGCTTACACTACTACTCACACAGGCATATACTGTCCTAATGACTGCAGGCTTAATAAGCATTTAACAGAAAATAATACGACTTATTTCATTTTATACAATTGAAACACAATAAAAAGGAAATATTTGAGAAGAGTAATTTTTTTGTACTCTGTTCAAGGATACACTAAAGAGAAATACAAAGATAAAACATGCGTGACAATGTTTTGAGATTATGAGATTTCAAATCAACGATTAATAGAAAATTTTAAAACTTTATTTAAGAGTATAAGCGAAGGAAAACTTTAAAAATGCAAAAAATGTGGTTTTATTTTATTATTGGATTCTGCAAACGCAGGACTAAAACCCAACGAAAAGGTTATCTCAAGACCTACACAACAACTGGCTGGACCCGGTCCGCTTTGCTGGTCCTAAGATATCATCTGTTTTCATCATACATCTCGATTTAAATAAACAATGCTCATTTAATCCAAAATGATTTTTTGCCATTTAAGTTTTATGCATATCGGTTCATAAGGTTTGATATCGCTGTTTGAAATTTGCAAAAAAAATGGCGGTCTTTCCTAGTTTTTTTTATAAATCTTAAAATATCTTTCCCTTGATTCTTTAATGGATCTTGAGGTAATCTTTCATTTAAATTTATTTTAAGCTCACTCCGATATTTTAGTCAGTAGCGCCATGGATCAAAGTTTTGGATTTTTGAAAAAATTTCACTCAAATTTTAGATTTTTGAAAATTTAAAAAATAAAAAAATATCTTGCGATAGATAATTTTTTTATTAATTTTAGCATGCTGAATACGAATATTAAAAAAAGTCTTGAATCGGTGGATTAGTTTTCGAGATATCGCCACCATAGTTTTAATTATTTGGACTGTGAATCGCTTCTTCACTCAAAAAAATACGTTAGTAGATTTACTATTTTTTTTTTGCTAACACTAGTTAGCTAACTTTTAGCAAATTTTTAGTTGAGATTAGCATGTTAGCAAAAAAAATTCTTGTAAACTTCATTTAGCACATTAGCAATTTTAAACAAACTTTGAACTAATTTCTTTTGCTAAGATTTGAAATTGAGTTGACAACATTTTTACAAGATTTTTTGCTAATATTAGCAAAATAAATGGTAAATTTTTTTTTATTTTCAGAAAACTTAAAATGGCGCTATCTCGGAAACTAAGCCAGATAGAGCAAAATGGAGGCCATTTTTGGTTCTCGGGCTCTCCATAGTATCGCCGGTCCTCTTCACATGTGTGGATCCTAATGGGCCCTAACTTTGGATCCAAAAAAGTTAGCACTCCCGAAAATTTTAAAATGCTCATATCTCGGTAAATATTGCCGACACAACAAAAAGTCCAAAAGCATTTTTGTAGCTCTCAACACGTAGAACAAAAGCTCTCCGAGTAATATTTTTGAAGTTATCGAGTTTTTTTTAATTCTCAAGACCCCAGTGGTCCCCTATAATCACGTATCTCAAAAACTAAGCAAGGTAGAGCGAAACGGACACAAATTTTGGATCAAAAACTAGGACGATTTTAAAGGAACCCAACTATGTCTAGCCCATCGGGGTCTGGACCTATCGGGTCCGAACCCAATGGGGTTCTCAGATGTGTATGAACTAAGTTCAAAAAAAAATAAAAATTAGTTAACTAATTATTGGGAAAACATTTTTGCTAACTTTAGCAAAAAAATTGTGGGTTCAAAATCAGCAAATTTTCTTGTAGGTTTACAAGTTTTTTGGGCTAACATTACAGTTTTTTTTTGAGTGTTCGGTTATTCGATTAATATATCAGGCGCTAAAGAGAATATTTATATAAAAAATTCCAACCTTGCTTAACTTGTAAATGTAAGAGAAGTTAAAAAGACAACGGAAGAGATTTCTGCATGTTCATATATTAAATGCTCTTTAGCGAAATTATCTAAAAAAAAAAATTTCTATTGTATTTCAAGAGTCCTTTAAATTTTATGTCTGTAACTTGTAAAAGGAAATTTTATTGCAATAACCACAAAGCTTGACATTGCACCTTCAACCATTTGTTTATTATTTTTTTTATCTTAACCCTAAGCTGCACAAAACTATGCGCAAAAAAAACTAGAACCACTTTTTCTATAAGAAAAATGTCTCAGAATCTGAGACTTTTTCTATAAGAAAAATGTCTCAGAATCTGAGACTTTTTCTATAAGAAAAATGTCTCAGAATCTGAGTCTTTTTCTATAAGAAAAATGTCTCAGATTCTGAGACTTTTTCTATAAGAAAAATGTCTCAGAATCTGAGACTTTTTCTATAAGAAAAATGTCTCAGAATCTGAGACTTTTTCTATAAGAAAAATGTCTCAGAATCTGAGACTTTTTCTATAAGAAAAATGTCTCAGAATCTGAGACTTTTTCTATAAGAAAAATGTCTTTTTCTATAAGAAAAATGACTCAGAATCTGAGACTTTTTCTATAAGAAAAATGTCTCAGAATCTGAGACTTTTTCTATAAGAAAAATGTCTCAGAATCTGAGACTTCTTCTATAAGAAAAATGTCTCAGAATCTGAGACTTTTTCTATAAGAAAAATGTCTCAGAATCTGAGACTTTTTCTATAAGAAAAATGTCTCAGAATCTGAGACTTTTTCTATAAGAAAAATGTCTCAGAATCTGAGACTTTTTCTATAAGAAAAATGTCTCAGAATCTGAGACTTTTTCTATAAGAAAAATGTCTCAGAATCTGAGACTTTTTCTATAAGAAAAATGTCTCAGAATCTGAGACTTTTTCTATAAGAAAAATGTCTCAGAATCTGAGACTTTTTCTATAAGAAAAATGTCTCAGAATCTGAGACTTTTTCTATAAGAAAAATGTCTCAGAATCTGAGACTTTTTCTATAAGAAAAATGTCTCAGAATCTGAGACTTTTTCTATAAGAAAAATGTCTCAGAATCTGAGACTTTTTCTATAAGAAAAATGTCTCAGAATCTGAGACTTTTTCTATAAGAAAAATGTCTCAGAATCTGAGACTTTTTCTATAAGAAAAATGTCTCAGAATCTGAGACTTTTTCTATAAGAAAAATGTCTCAGAATCTGAGACTTTTTCTATAAGAAAAATGTCTCAGAATCTGAGACTTTTTCTATAAGAAAAATGTCTCAGAATCTGAGACTTTTTCTATAAGAAAAATGTCTCAGAATCTGAGACTTTTTCTATAAGAAAAATGTCTCAGAATCTGAGACTTTTTCTATAAGAAAAATGTCTCAGAATCTGAGACTTTTTCTATAAGAAAAATGTCTCAGAATCTGAGACTTTTTCTATTAGAAAAATGTCTCAGAATCTGAGACTTTTTCTATAAGAAAAATGTCTCAGAATCTGAGACTTTTTCTATAAGAAAAATGTCTCAGAATCTGAGACTTTTTCTATAAGAAAAATGTCTCAGAATCTGAGACTTTTTCTATAAGAAAAATGTCTCAGAATCTGAGACTTTTTCTATAAGAAAAATGTCTCAGAATCTGAGACTTTTTCTATAAGAAAAATGTCTCAGAATCTGAGACTTTTTCTATAAGAAAAATGTCTCAGAATCTGAGACTTTTTCTATAAGAAAAATGTCTCAGAATCTGAGACTTTTTCTATAAGAAAAATGTCTCAGAATCTGAGACTTTTTCTATAAGAAAAATGTCTCAGAATCTGAGACTTTTTCTATAAGAAAAATGTCTCAGAATCTGAGACTTTTTCTATAAGAAAAATGTCTCAGAATCTGAGACTTTTTCTATAAGAAAAATGTCTCAGAATCTGAGACTTTTTCTATAAGAAAAATGTCTCAGAATCTGAGACTTTTTCTATAAGAAAAATGTCTCAGAATCTGAGACTTTTTCTATAAGAAAAATGTCTCAGAATCTGAGACTTTTTCTATAAGAAAAATGTCTCAGAATCTAAGACTTTTTCTATAAGAAAAATGTCTCAGAATCTGAGACTTTTTCTATAAGAAAAATGTCTCAGAATCTGAGACTTTTTCTATAAGAAAAATGTCTCAGAATCTGAGACTTTTTCTATAAGAAAAATGTCTCAGAATCTGAGACTTTTTCTATAAGAAAAATGTCTCAGAATCTGAGACTTTTTCTATAAGAAAAATGTCTCAGAATCTGAGACTTTTTCTATAAGAAAAATGTCTCAGAATCTGAGACTTTTTCTATAAGAAAAATGTCTCAGAATCTGAGACTTTTTCTATAAGAAAAATGTCTCAGAATCTGAGACTTTTTCTATAAGAAAAATGTCTCAGAATCTGAGACTTTTTCTATAAGAAAAATGTCTCAGAATCTGAGACTTTTTCTATAAGAAAAATGTCTCAGAATCTGAGACTTTTTCTATAAGAAAAATGTCTCAGAATCTGAGACTTTTTCTATAAGAAAAATGTCTCAGAATCTGAGACTTTTTCTATAAGAAAAATGTCTCAGAATCTGAGACTTTTTCTATAAGAAAAATGTCTCAGAATCTGAGACTTTTTCTATAAGAAAAATGTCTCAGAATCTGAGACTTTTTCTATATGAAAAATGTCTCAGAATCTGAGACTTTTTCTGTAAGAAAAATGTCTCAGAATCTGAGACTTTTTCTGTAAGAAAAATGTCTCAGAAGCTGAGACTTTTTCTGTAAGAAAAATGTCTCAGAATCTGAGACTTTTTCTGTAAGAAAAATGTCTCAGAATCTGAGACTTTTTCTGTAAGAAAAATGTCTCAGAATCTGAGACTTTTTCTGTAAGAAAAATGTCTTTTTCTATAAGAAAAATGTCTCAGAATCTGAGACTTTTTCTATAAGAAAAATGTCTCAGAATCTGAGACTTTTTCTATAAGAAAAATGTCTCAGAATCTGAGACTTTTTCTATAAGAAAAATGTCTCAGAATCTGAGACTTTTTCTATAAGAAAAATGTCTCAGAATCTGAGACTTTTTCTATAAGAAAAATGTCTCAGAATCTGAGACTTTTTCTATAAGAAAAATGTCTCAGAATCTGAGACTTTTTCTATAAGAAAAATGTCTCAGAATCTGAGACTTTTTCTATAAGAAAAATGTCTCAGAATCTGAGACTTTTTCTATAAGAAAAATGTCTCAGAATCTGAGACTTTTTCTATAAGAAAAATGTCTCAGAATCTGAGACTTTTTCTATAAGAAAAATGTCTCAGAATCTGAGACTTTTTCTATAAGAAAAATGTCTCAGAATCTGAGACTTTTCTATAAGAAAAATGTCTCAGAATCTGAGACTTTTTCTATAAGAAAAATGTCTCAGAATCTGAGACTTTTTCTATAAGAAAAATGTCTCAGAATCTGAGACTTTTTCTATAAGAAAAATGTCTCAGAATCTGAGACTTTTTCTATAAGAAAAATGTCTCAGAATCTGAGACTTTTTCTATAAGAAAAATGTCTCAGAATCTGAGACTTTTTCTATAAGAAAAATGTCTCAGAATCTGAGACTTTTTCTATAAGAAAAATGTCTCAGAATCTGAGACTTTTTCTATAAGAAAAATGTCTCAGAATCTGAGACTTTTTCTATAAGAAAAATGTCTCAGAATCTGAGACTTTTTCTATAAGAAAAATGTCTCAGAATCTGAGACTTTTTCTATAAGAAAAATGTCTCAGAATCTGAGACTTTTTCTATAAGAAAAATGTCTCAGAATCTGAGACTTTTTCTATAAGAAAAATGTCTCAGAATCTGAGACTTTTTCTATAAGAAAAATGTCTCAGAATCTGAGACTTTTTCTATAAGAAAAATGTCTCAGAATCTAAGACTTTTTCTATAAGAAAAATGTCTCAGAATCTGAGACTTTTTCTACAAGAAAAATGTCTCAGAATCTGAGAGTTTTTCTATAAGAAAAATGTCTCAGAATCTGAGACTTTTTCTGTAAGAAAAATGTCTCAGAATCTGAGACTTTTTCTATAAGAAAAATGTCTCAGAATCTGAGACTTTTTCTATAAGAAAAATGTCTCAGAATCTGAGACTTTTTCTATAAGAAAAATGTCTCAGAATCTGAGACTTTTTCTATAAGAAAAATGTCTCAGAATCTGAGACTTTTTCTATAAGAAAAATGTCTCAGAATCTGAGACTTTTTCTATAAGAAAAATGTCTCAGAATCTGAGACTTTTTCTATAAGAAAAATGTCTCAGAATCTGAGACTTTTTCTATAAGAAAAATGTCTCAGAATCTGAGACTTTTTCTATAAGAAAAATGTCTCAGAATCTGAGACTTTTTCTATAAGAAAAATGTCTCAGAATCTGAGACTTTTTCTATAAGAAAAATGTCTCAGAATCTGAGACTTTTTCTATAAGAAAAATGTCTCAGAATCTGAGACTTTTTCTATAAGAAAAATGTCTCAGAATCTGAGACTTTTTCTATAAGAAAAATGTCTCAGAATCTGAGACTTTTTCTATAAGAAAAATGTCTCAGAATCTAAGACTTTTTCTATAAGAAAAATGTCTCAGAATCTGAGACTTTTTCTATAAGAAAAATGTCTCAGAATCTGAGACTTTTTCTATAAGAAAAATGTCTCAGAATCTGAGACTTTTTCTATAAGAAAAATGTCTCAGAATCTGAGACTTTTTCTATAAGAAAAATGTCTCAGAATCTGAGACTTTTTCTATAAGAAAAATGTCTCAGAATCTGAGACTTTTTCTATAAGAAAAATGTCTCAGAATCTGAGACTTTTTCTATAAGAAAAATGTCTCAGAATCTGAGACTTTTTCTATAAGAAAAATGTCTCAGAATCTGAGACTTTTTCTATAAGAAAAATGTCTCAGAATCTGAGACTTTTTCTATAAGAAAAATGTCTCAGAATCTGAGACTTTTTCTATAAGAAAAATGTCTCAGAATCTGAGACTTTTTCTATAAGAAAAATGTCTCAGAATCTGAGACTTTTTCTATAAGAAAAATGTCTCAGAATCTGAGACTTTTTCTATAAGAAAAATGTCTCAGAATCTGAGACTTTTTCTATAAGAAAAATGTCTCAGAATCTGAGACTTTTTCTGTAAGAAAAATGTCTCAGAATCTGAGACTTTTTCTGTAAGAAAAAAGTCTCAGAATCTGAGACTTTTTCTGTAAGAAAAATGTCTCAGAATCTGAGACTTTTTCTGTAAGAAAAATGTCTCAGAATCTGAGACTTTTTCTGTAAGAAAAATGTCTCAGAATCTGAGACTTTTTCTGTAAGAAAAATGTCTCAGAATCTGAGACTTTTTCTGTAAGAAAAATGTCTCAGAATCTGAGACTTTTTCTGTAAGAAAAATGTCTCAGAATCTGAGACTTTTACTGTAAGAAAAATGTCTCAGAATCTGAGACTTTTTCTGTAAGAAAAATGTCTCAGAATCTGAGACTTTTTCTGTATGAAAAATGTCTCAGAATCTGAGACTTTTTCTGTATGAAAAATGTCTCAGAATCTGAGACTTTTTCTGTAAGAAAAATGTCTCAGAATCTGAGACTTTTTCTGTAAGAAAAATGTCTCAGAATCTGAGACTTTTTCCGTAAGAAAAATGTCTCAGAAAAATGTCTTTTTCTATAAGAAAAATGTCTCAGAATCTGAGACTTTTTCTATAAGAAAAATGTCTCAGAATCTGAGACTTTTTCTATAAGAAAAATGTCTCAGAATCTGAGACTTTTTCTATAAGAAAAATGTCTCAGAATCTGAGACTTTTTCTATAAGAAAAATGTCTCAGAATCTGAGACTTTTTCTATAAGAAAAATGTCTCAGAATCTGAGACTTTTTCTATAAGAAAAATGTCTCAGAATCTGAGACTTTTTCTATAAGAAAAATGTCTCAGAATCTGAGACTTTTTCTATAAGAAAAATGTCTCAGAATCTGAGACTTTTTCTATAAGAAAAATGTCTCAGAATCTGAGACTTTTTCTATAAGAAAAATGTCTCAGAATCTGAGACTTTTTCTATAAGAAAAATGTCTCAGAATCTGAGACTTTTTCTATAAGAAAAATGTCTCAGAATCTGAGACTTTTTCTATAAGAAAAATGTCTCAGAATCTAAGACTTTTTCTATAAGAAAAATGTCTCAGAATCTGAGACTTTTTCTATAAGAAAAATGTCTCAGAATCTGAGACTTTTTCTATAAGAAAAATGTCTCAGAATCTGAGACTTTTTCTATAAGAAAAATGTCTCAGAATCTGAGACTTTTTCTATAAGAAAAATGTCTCAGAATCTGAGACTTTTTCTATAAGAAAAATGTCTCAGAATCTGAGACTTTTTCTATAAGAAAAATGTCTCAGAATCTGAGACTTTTTCTATAAGAAAAATGTCTCAGAATCTGAGACTTTTTCTATAAGAAAAATGTCTCAGAATCTGAGACTTTTTCTATAAGAAAAATGTCTCAGAATCTGAGACTTTTTCTATAAGAAAAATGTCTCAGAATCTGAGACTTTTTCTATAAGAAAAATGTCTCAGAATCTGAGACTTTTTCTATAAGAAAAATGTCTCAGAATCTGAGACTTTTTCTATAAGAAAAATGTCTCAGAATCTGAGACTTTTTCTATAAGAAAAATGTCTCAGAATCTGAGACTTTTTCTATAAGAAAAATGTCTCAGAATCTGAGACTTTTTCTATAAGAAAAATGTCTCAGAATCTGAGACTTTTTCTATAAGAAAAATGTCTCAGAATCTGAGACTTTTTCTATAAGAAAAATGTCTCAGAATCTGAGACTTTTTCTGTAAGAAAAATGTCTCAGAATCTGAGACTTTTTCTGTAAGAAAAAAGTCTCAGAATCTGAGACTTTTTCTGTAAGAAAAATGTCTCAGAATCTGAGACTTTTTCTGTAAGAAAAATGTCTCAGAATCTGAGACTTTTTCTGTAAGAAAAATGTCTCAGAATCTGAGACTTTTTCTGTAAGAAAAATGTCTCAGAATCTGAGACTTTTTCTGTAAGAAAAATGTCTCAGAATCTGAGACTTTTTCTGTAAGAAAAATGTCTCAGAATCTGAGACTTTTACTGTAAGAAAAATGTCTCAGAATCTGAGACTTTTTCTGTAAGAAAAATGTCTCAGAATCTGAGACTTTTTCTGTATGAAAAATGTCTCAGAATCTGAGACTTTTTCTGTATGAAAAATGTCTCAGAATCTGAGACTTTTTCTGTAAGAAAAATGTCTCAGAATCTGAGACTTTTTCTGTAAGAAAAATGTCTCAGAATCTGAGACTTTTTCCGTAAGAAAAATGTCTCAGAAAATGTCTTTTTCTATAAGAAAAATGTCTCAGAATCTGAGACTTTTTCTATAAGAAAAATGTCTCAGAATCTGAGACTTTTTCTATAAGAAAAATGTCTCAGAATCTGAGACTTTTTCTATAAGAAAAATGTCTCAGAATCTGAGACTTTTTCTATAAGAAAAATGTCTCAGAATCTGAGACTTTTTCTATAAGAAAAATGTCTCAGAATCTGAGACTTTTTCTATAAGAAAAATGTCTCAGAATCTGAGACTTTTTCTATAAGAAAAATGTCTCAGAATCTGAGACTTTTTCTATAAGAAAAATGTCTCAGAATCTGAGACTTTTTCTATAAGAAAAATGTCTCAGAATCTGAGACTTTTTCTATAAGAAAAATGTCTCAGAATCTGAGACTTTTTCTATAAGAAAAATGTCTCAGAATCTGAGACTTTTTCTATAAGAAAAATGTCTCAGAATCTGAGACTTTTTCTATAAGAAAAATGTCTCAGAATCTGAGACTTTTTCTATAAGAAAAATGTCTCAGAATCTGAGACTTTTTCTATAAGAAAAATGTCTCAGAATCTGAGACTTTTTCTATAAGAAAAATGTCTCAGAATCTGAGACTTTTTCTATAAGAAAAATGTCTCAGAATCTGAGACTTTTTCTATAAGAAAAATGTCTCAGAATCTAAGACTTTTTCTATAAGAAAATGTCTCAGAATCTGAGACTTTTTCTATAAGAAAAATGTCTCAGAATCTGAGACTTTTTCTATAAGAAAAATGTCTCAGAATCTGAGACTTTTTCTATAAGAAAAATGTCTCAGAATCTGAGACTTTTTCTATAAGAAAAATGTCTCAGAATCTGAGACTTTTTCTATAAGAAAAATGTCTCAGAATCTGAGACTTTTTCTATAAGAAAAATGTCTCAGAATCTGAGACTTTTTCTATAAGAAAAATGTCTCAGAATCTGAGACTTTTTCTATAAGAAAAATGTCTCAGAATCTGAGACTTTTTCTATAAGAAAAATGTCTCAGAATCTGAGACTTTTTCTATAAGAAAAATGTCTCAGAATCTGAGACTTTTTCTATAAGAAAAATGTCTCAGAATCTGAGACTTTTTCTATAAGAAAAATGTCTCAGAATCTGAGACTTTTTCTATAAGAAAAATGTCTCAGAATCTGAGACTTTTTCTATAAGAAAAATGTCTCAGAATCTGAGACTTTTTCTATAAGAAAAATGTCTCAGAATCTGAGACTTTTTCTATAAGAAAAATGTCTCAGAATCTGAGACTTTTTCTATAAGAAAAATGTCTCAGAATCTGAGACTTTTTCTATAAGAAAAATGTCTCAGAATCTGAGACTTTTTCTATAAGAAAAATGTTTCAGAATCTGAGACTTTTCTATAAGAAAAATGTCTCAGAATCTGAGACTTTTTCTATAAGAAAAATGTCTCAGAATCTGAGACTTTTTCTATAAGAAAAATGTCTCAGAATCTGAGACTTTTTCTATAAGAAAAATGTCTCAGAATCTGAGACTTTTTCTATAAGAAAAATGTCTCAGAATCTGAGACTTTTTCTATAAGAAAAATGTCTCAGAATCTGAGACTTTTTCTATAAGAAAAATGTCTCAGAATCTGAGACTTTTTCTATAAGAAAAATGTCTCAGAATCTGAGACTTTTTCTATAAGAAAAATGTCTCAGAATCTGAGACTTTTTCTATAAGAAAAATGTCTCAGAATCTGAGACTTTTTCTATAAGAAAAATGTCTCAGAATCTGAGACTTTTTCTATAAGAAAAATGTCTCAGAATCTGAGACTTTTTCTATAAGAAAAATGTCTCAGAATCTGAGACTTTTTCTATAAGAAAAATGTCTCAGAATCTGAGACTTTTTCTATAAGAAAAATGTCTCAGAATCTGAGACTTTTTCTATAAGAAAAATGTCTCAGAATCTGAGACTTTTTCTATAAGAAAAATGTCTCAGAATCTGAGACTTTTTCTATAAGAAAAATGTCTCAGAATCTGAGACTTTTTCTATAAGAAAAATGTCTCAGAATCTGAGACTTTTTCTATAAGAAAAATGTCTCAGAATCTGAGACTTTTTCTATAAGAAAAATGTCTCAGAATCTGAGACTTTTTCTATAAGAAAAATGTCTCAGAATCTCAGACTTTTTCTATAAGAAAAATGTCTCAGAATCTGAGACTTTTTCTATAAGAAAAATGTCTCAGAATCTGAGACTTTTTCTATAAGAAAAATGTCTCAGAATCTGAGACTTTTTCTATAAGAAAAATGTCTCAGAATCTGAGACTTTTTCTATAAGAAAAATGTCTCAGAATCTGAGACTTTTTCTATAAGAAAAATGTCTCAGAATCTGAGACTTTTTCTATAAGAAAAATGTCTCAGAATCTGAGACTTTTTCTATAAGAAAAATGTCTCAGAATCTGAAACTTTTTCTATAAGAAAAATGTCTCAGAATCTGAAACTTTTTCTATAAGAAAAATGTCTCAGAATCTGAGACTTTTTCTATAAGAAAAATGTCTCAGAATCTGAGACTTTTTCTATAAGAAAAATGTCTCAGAATCTGAGACTTTTTCTATAAGAAAAATGTCTCAGAATCTGAGACTTTTTCTATAAGAAAAATGTCTCAGAATCTGAGACTTTTTCTATAAGAAAAATGTCTCAGAATCTGAGACTTTTTCTATAAGAAAAATGTCTCAGAATCTGAGACTTTTTCTATAAGAAAAATGTCTCAGAATCTGAGACTTTTTCTATAAGAAAAATGTCTCAGAATCTGAGGCTTTTTCTGCACGAAAAATGTCTCGTAATCTAAGACTTTTTCTATAAGAAAAATGTCTCAGAATCTGAGACTTTTTCTATAAGAAAAATGTCTCAGAATCTGAGACTTTTTCTATAAGAAAAATGTCTCAGAATCTGAGACTTTTTCTATAAGAAAAATGTCTCAGAATCTGAGACTTTTTCTATAAGAAAAATGTCTCAGAATCTGAGACTTTTTCTATAAGAAAAATGTCTCAGAATCTGAGACTTTTTCTATAAGAAAAATGTCTCAGAATCTGAGACTTTTTCTATAAGAAAAATGTCTCAGAATCTGAGACTTTTTCTATAAGAAAAATGTCTCAGAATCTGAGACTTTTTCTATAAGAAAAATGTCTCAGAATCTGAGACTTTTTCTATAAGAAAAATGTCTCAGAATCTGAGACTTTTTCTATAAGAAAAAATGTCTCAGAATCTGAGACTTTTTCTATAAGAAAAATGTCTCAGAATCTGAGACTTTTTCTATAAGAAAAATGTCTCAGAATCTGAGACTTTTTCTATAAGAAAAATGTCTCAGAATCTGAGACTTTTTCTATAAGAAAAATGTCTCAGAATCTGAGACTTTTTCAATAAGAAAAATGTCTCAGAATCTGAGACTTTTTCTATAAGAAAAATGTCTCAGAATCTGAGACTTTTTCTATAAGAAAAATGTCTCAGAATCTGAGACTTTTTCTATAAGAAAAATGTCTCAGAATCTGAGACTTTTTCTATAAGAAAAATGTCTCAGAATCTGAGACTTTTTCTATAAGAAAAATGTCTCAGAATCTGAGACTTTTTCTATAAGAAAAATGTCTCAGAATCTGAGACTTTTTCTATAAGAAAAATGTCTCAGAATCTGAGACTTTTTCTATAGAAAAAATGTCTCAGAATCTGAGACTTTTTCTATAGAAAAAATGTCTCAGAATCTGAGACTTTTTCTATAGAAAAATGTCTCAGAATCTGAGACTTTTCTATAGAAAAAATGTCTCAGAATCTGAGACTTTTTCTATAGAAAAAATGTCTCAGAATCTGAGACTTTTTCTATAGAAAAAATGTCTCAGAATCTGAGACTTTTTCTATAGAAAAAATGTCTCAGAATCTGAGACTTTTTCTATAGAAAAAATGTCTCAGAATCTGAGACTTTTTCTATAGAAAAAATGTCTCAGAATCTGAGACTTTTTCTATAGAAAAAATGTCTCAGAATCTGAGACTTTTTCTATAGAAAAAATGTCTCAGAATCTGAGACTTTTTCTATAGAAAAAATGTCTCAGAATCTGAGACTTTTTCTATAGAAAAAATGTCTCAGAATCTGAGACTTTTTCTATAGAAAAAATGTCTCAGAATCTGAGACTTTTTCTATAGAAAAAATGTCTCAGAATCTGAGACTTTTTCTATAGAAAAAATGTCTCAGAATCTGAGACTTTTTCTATAGAAAAAATGTCTCAGAATCTGAGACTTTTTCTATAGAAAAAATGTCTCAGAATCTGAGACTTTTTCTATAGAAAAATGTCTCAGAATCTGAGACTTTTTCTATAGAAAAAATGTCTCAGAATCTGAGACTTTTTCTATAGAAAAAATGTCTCAGAATCTGAGACTTTTTCTATAAGAAAAATGTCTCAGAATCTGAGACTTTTTCTATAAGAAAAATGTCTCAGAATCTGAGACTTTTTCTATAAGAAAAATGTCTCAGAATCTGAGACTTTTTCTATAAGAAAAATGTCTCAGAATCTGAGACTTTTTCTATAAGAAAAATGTCTCAGAATCTGAGACTTTTTCTATAAGAAAAATGTCTCAGAATCTGAGACTTTTTCTATAAGAAAAATGTCTCAGAATCTGAGACTTTTTCTATAAGAAAAATGTCTCAGAATCTGAGACTTTTTCTATAAGAAAAATGTCTCAGAATCTGAGACTTTTTCTATAAGAAAAATGTCTCAGAATCTGAGACTTTTTCTATAAGAAAAATGTCTCAGAATCTGAGACTTTTTCTATAAGAAAAATGTCTCAGAATCTGAGACTTTTTCTATAAGAAAAATGTCTCAGAATCTGAGACTTTTTCTATAAGAAAAATGTCTCAGAATCTGAGACTTTTTCTATAAGAAAAATGTCTCAGAATCTGAGACTTTTTCTATAAGAAAAATGTCTCAGAATCTGAGACTTTTTCTATAAGAAAAATGTCTCAGAATCTGAGACTTTTTCTATAAGAAAAATGTCTCAGAATCTGAGACTTTTTCTATAAGAAAAATGTCTCAGAATCTGAGACTTTTTCTATAAGAAAAATGTCTCAGAATCTGAGACTTTTTCTATAAGAAAAATGTCTCAGAATCTGAGACTTTTTCTATAAGAAAAATGTCTCAGAATCTGAGACTTTTTCTATAAGAAAAATGTCTCAGAATCTGAGACTTTTTCTATAAGAAAAATGTCTCAGAATCTGAGACTTTTTCTATAAGAAAAATGTCTCAGAATCTGAGACTTTTTCTATAAGAAAAATGTCTCAGAATCTGAGACTTTTTCTATAAGAAAAATGTCTCA